>BLKM01011744.1:4947097-5213613 GCA_013340265.1 Coptotermes formosanus
GGCCCCGGTTTTCCCACAGGCTGGGGGTGCGGGTGTGCTCGGACGGCTAGCGCACGCCCGCCCCGCCCCCCGAACGGTGAACAGACATGTTTGGTCTTCTGGATCACGACACTGTGCAGTCTGGGAGGCCTACGCACGTACCAGCGGAGGAATATACTTTGTCCTATTTCAAGTAGGCATAATGTTCCTCCGAAAACTTTGTACTAAGCTACCAGACTAGATGATGTCATCACCCAGAAAACCACTCTGTGGTGAAGCTACAGTTCGTAAGATCTTTCAGATCAAACGAGCGAAGACTCAAGTGTTCTGGCACGTTACGCCGCGTCGACGGGCAAGCAGTTACTGACGTTCCGAAGAAAAGTAGCGTCTTCGTCTACAGGGTGAAGCACTCCAAAACGAATGTCCACTAGTCGACAGGGCGTAACATCCCAGAGCACCTGACTCTACAGCAACACTCCTGTGAGAACCTCAATGTCGGACTGTATACTTGCTAATGTAGACAACCTTAAGTACACCATTCGAGAAACCTGCATATGGATGGGAGAATAATATTAAAGTGTACGTCACAGAACTAGTTATGAGGGTATAACAGGATTCAACTTGCACAGAACAGCGTCCAGTCTCAAGCTTTAAAGTTGCATCTTTGGGTTCCACAAAAAAATGAACTTCTCCACCAACTAAATAACTACGACGTATGTGCTTTTCAATGGAGGGGGAACTGTGGAATTCCTTACTTTGTTAGACAGTTAATTAGTTTTAAAATATAAAAATGATGACTGCACTACACTGACAGACGCCTACATCTCGACTGCTCTCCTCGAGCGCAAGAACTTGATAGTCTAAATAATACAGAGGTACAATAAGTTTTTCATTACATTCGTCTTCACTCCTGGGCAATTCTGTATTTAAACGTCCTGCAACAGTTACGGTAATTTCCGTATACGTACATCAGTGTGTCAATCTGTAACGAATATTCTAAATAAACACACACTGTTCCCTTATGGCACCAATTCAATGGGAATTATTCTATGATCAGGCCTGCAAGATAGTTCCATCCTAATGATATGACAATATTAGTGATAAAATGCAAAACTGCCAGTTAACACAAAAACTTCCACTGACAGTCAATCACGTAGTTGTCATCTACCTACCCACCCAACACATTGTTTATTGTTTGCACTCTGCCGCATGAGATCACGAGCAAGCCTCTTCTTTTGTCAATGCAATGCCACATCCTGTTGTTTCCTATTGTTTCGAAATTGCATCCATCATTCTGACTCCATTTTAGGCGCGTTCGCGAAGTTGAGAAAATCTAATACTAGCTTCGTCAAATCTGTCCGTCCGTCTGCACGAAACAGCTCGTCTATCACAGGGCGAATTTTCGTAGGGATTTATACTGTGGGGAGGGGTACTAAAATCTGTACAGGAAAGTCAAGTTGGGTTAAAGTCTCACAAAAATAAGAAGCACTTCATCACCTAAATACCTACCAACATATACAACCACTTCGGTTACTAGCTTCAGTATGGCTGCCGTCGCAGTAGTAATCGATGATAATTCATACTGATTGACAGGAATCAATACTGATTTAGTTAATTTCTTCAAGTGATTTACATGATGCTTAATTAAGGAAAATAAACAATGCAACCACAACATTTCATGCTTACTGATTTAGTCTATGAACACGAAATTTTATATCTAAGTAGATTAAGATTAGACCAACAAATTGCGTAGGAACATTCGGACGGGGTGGACGCTTGAGGATACGTGTGACCGACGAATTGAACATCAACGCATACATACAAATACTAAGTTCTGCACAGAAATACAATAGCAGACCCTAACAATAGTAGTACCATTCTATGATATGTGCAAAGCTGCGAGCAATAACAATGGGTTGACCAAAGTGGGTTAAACGGTATGACCATCTCAGAAGGATCCAGCGTGCGAAGATCCAAACGCACGCCAATATTACGTTATACGCACATTTCGTGTCACGCTCTTCCTCAATCTAGTTTTCCCTCTGAGAGGACAGGATCTTTCGCACAATTCCTCCGATACTTTCTGTGCTAAGCAGGCTACCAATCAAAACAAACCTACAGAAATGGTCACCTAAAGATGTGAGTGTGTAACTTCACCATAAAAAAAATTCGCGCTCTCTAGCCTACGATGTCTAAAAAGCATGATGCGGATTATCCACAGTATTGAGCTAAACGTCCATGTTGCAGACTATGTATAAAACATCCACGAATGTTAACTGCATTACACTGACGTATAAACACTTGCTTGCTCAAGTGCACTTAGGCAGATGGGCTTCGAGTGATTTTTGTCCATTTATTCTTCTGTATCATGAACAAACACTTCTCTCCTTTTTGCCTGATATGTTGGCCTAATTATAGTACTCCAATTGTTTTTAGTCTCTCTTCAGTGATCGCATCCTTTTTTTAATTTAAAAGTTAATTTCTGCTATATAAATAATGCTATGGCAATTTGTTTTAAAATAACCTCTCATCAAGGCCCATCCCCAAAGACAAAATAATCAAGCACCCAATCATTCGTTTAAATTTATACTCCCTTAGATCACGTAATAAAAAAGCAAGACATGCTTCTCAGGGTGAGCTAGTAACATTCATTTCGAAAGACCCACTCATGCAATTTCAAGGCTATCTACTGCTCCTATTATTACACTTCTACGCGCCTGTCACGGTAATTATTTATGTATGATAATGTGAATAGGAGAGACAAGCGAGTATCATAACATGCACTTCACCTAACATGACTGGGGTAATCAGATCAATAGGCATTATGACAACACTGGGGGGGGGGGGAGTACATGTATGGTACAAATAACATAGGCATATGCATTAACTTGAACACGTCCACAAATCAAACCAGTAACTTCAATCTATTCATCCGTTTTGAAAACAGCGAAAAACCATAGGATAAATTTGAGACGAATGTAATGGTTTAATACAACAGGCAAGGAATTCCAAGCAGGACGCAAGCATTATTATTCTTATTTTATTGTAGTGACATGAAAAAAAATTACTATTTCTGTATAGATTATGTGTATGTAAATTTGTCAGACAAAATTAACACTTCCCACCGTCGTTATATTTGTAACTGTGAACTTATAAACAATACTTCATACACGTAACATACATGTATGTTCATAATCCATCTCCACACCGAATTGCACAGCATAACTACGTTAATTACTGCCATCACACTGAAAACAAGAGAAAATATGCAGATTGCCATGTTGTAAGTTTTACATATTTACATGGACGGCATCTTATTCTACATTCTACGAAAATGCCTTAATAATAACTGCATTTTTTCTAAGGTCTATTATTGCACTGGCACATTATTTCAGGGCAACAAACGAAGTGTCGATAGCGTAGCTTTCACCTCACGAGGTGCCAAGGTGTTACTATTCATTGCAGCAAATGGTAAGCATGGCGTTAGTGTGGCCTCTAATGGCATAACTTTCGTACCAAGTTTCGTGAAAATCGGCCAAATGGTCCAAACGCTGAAATGAGATACACAAATACACAGCATAGTTATCTCATAAGCCTACTCTTTTTCTTTAGGAAGGATAATATGCTACAAACGAACAGAAGTAAAACTAAGCGGCTCATTATATGAATGAATAAATAAATACCAGTAGGCAGATAAATAATATATAACCAAAGTAATTATGCAGCCACGCATTCAATGTTTACAGTACGCTGAAACCGAGTTCATGCGTCTGTTCCCGCTGTAATTAGAACGAGTCGTCAGCGCCTACAAGGCACGCGAAGGCTGCACGCGTCGCACTTGTGTCAGAGAAGTTGCCGCAAGAGCAAGGTTGCCGAATGTGCGCATGACAATGTCAAGAAAGTAACACAAGCTCGGTCGTGCAGTACTAAACGTAGTCAACCTGCATGACACTGCAATTTCGTCTTTTTGGTATAAATCTGCACACACTAATATAGAAACAAGATACCAATCACAATTTTGTGTTTACTCATGTGAATAGATTCCTGGAGCGAAGGTGGGAATAATTTTCCTCTCAATGTATAAAAAATTGGCAAGGTAGGGTTAGCGGCCACACGTGGCTTTTGAAAAGAGTGACTACAATTTAGTGTCACTCCTAGTAACCTTGCGCATTAATTGTAAGTCACAGTCCCTTTCGAGAAGTAACCAGTCGCTCAGCTACTGACAAATACATGCAAACCGAAAGTTCATTACCAAGTTCCAAAGAGCCCACCAGTCGTACCATCCTAAAACACATGAATCTAGTCCATACACACATTACTTAAGATCTGTTTTAATATTTCCCCCTCTACGCCCAGATTTTTCCAAGTAATGCTGCATTAATTGATCAGATTAAAATCCAAAGTCGCCCGAACTGTTGAATACGTTAATAAAATCATATATAATCACACCAACTCGTGCACAAGTTACAAATAAAAGAAGGTTAGTAAAAGGTATCAGTTACGGCCCGGCTTGTTTCGGTGCTCTGAGGCACTATCATCAGGGGAAAAACATAAAAAACACTCAACGACAAAACACTTTGGTTGTCCAGCCGGTTGCCTAGTCACTCTACATGCGAGTACTTTGCCGTAGTAGACGCACAAGATGCGTGTTGAAAGCACGTATCGTCTGTGGCACACTGCCGTAACTGTGTGTTCTCCTTCTTTCCTCCGTATTTTTGTTGTTGGTGCTTTCTGTTTTCCTTGAATATTAATTTTTAGTGACACAATGTATGATATTTTACCAGCCCTGATGCAGTACGACATTTTCAATAACGTACGAGATTTTTACTGACGTATGAAATTTTACTGCCTATACGGCAGTTTCTTAGGGAAAGTAGGCTTCGTAACCCTTCAGGTACAGGTATCATGTCCTGAATATTTCTTATGCACCGATCTGGACACCAACATACCTTCCTGAATTATGGCGTTTGTTTAATGCCTTGGTTCCTCCAGACATTACTAGTATATTCGCCAGTAGCCGAAAGACGACACAAAGTAAACACCACAATTCAATCATGTAGGTTTAATAGTTATTGCAAAATATAAGCATTTCTGCAGAATACGCACAGATGGAATATACCAAAAAGTCTGTTTAACCTATAAAAATGTTTTCCACATACCACATAAGATCCACATGTGATTCGAAAACAATAAATGTCCAACATCGTGCACAGATTGTCAAAACCATGCACTCAACTGCGTAATTAACTACACTACAAATTAACAGGAATGCTGATACGAGATACAGCCAGCCTAACGGTTCAGTTCCCCTTTTTAACGCAAAAGGCTGCCAACCACTATTCAATATTGTATACTCCAGTCTCCTAACATATTAATAATTAGGCCTAATGCAATCATAATATCACAAAAAGACACCCTATCTTAATACAGGTAAGAATTAATGTAACAATTTTTATGTCGTAGGCGCTTTACCAATGTGGAACCAGCCTCCGGTAGTGCACAGTATGTAGGAGGCTGGGTGGACCCCCGATCCGGCCTGGAAGCGGTGGCGAATATGTCTCTACCGAGAATCGAATCCCGGTTGTCCAGTCCACACACTAGTCACTATACTGACTGAGCTATCCAGAATGAAAGTATGGTATATCGTCGAGGTGCTCCATGGGTAGGCCACGCCAGAGTAACAGTTCCTGACACTTCAGCGAATACGTACCAAACACACATCAATAAATAGTCAGTAGCCCCAGACATAAAATTAAGATTTCTTTCTCGCTTTCTTCTTGGTCTTATTACCTCTCCCTTTCTTTCAATCTTGTACAGTATTTGTTTTTCTTTCCTCTACTCTTTCAAGTATGCAAGCCCGACGACCAGATAAACATGGCGGCTTCACGAACTTCAGTTGTACTGACATGACGTAAGCTGCTGGCCTAATGAGACTGTCCACAGAGCTCTCCAGTGGCTCCTCGTATCCCGCAGTCATATGCACAAATGAAAACAAACATTAGCGTAGTCCAGAAAAAGTTAACTCCTTGTTCAGACGGTTAATAGATGACCTTTTCCATGCTGAGATGTTTAAGGAATGACATAAGATTTGAAGCTTTCACGGCGACTAGACTGGACAAAATGTTCCCGAGCTATCAGCCGTGTTAAACAGTTTAATGGTGAATAAGCCAACGTTTCGAGAGCCATCTCCGCCCTCGTCATCAGTGATGGCTTTCGAAATGTTGGCTTATTCACCATTAAACTATTTTTAAGAAATGGCTTGTTTTTTTTTTATTTCGAGGTGCGTTTTTGAAAAGTCACAGAAATTCACTATGTAATTCCGCAAGATGACATGTTCTGTAATATAATTAACATAAATACTGAAAGGTAGAAGGAAGTAATATTTCAGGACGGCATATTCATTCCTGCCTCGATATTACAGTTTACAGGATTCATTATCTCGTAACAAACAGCGTATGTCGCAGGCTACAACGATGATCGCAGAGCTCAACACGGGACGAGAGGCAGGACTCGATCAGGCTCTCCGAACTACGCTCGAGTGACGTCACGGCACCACGATGACACGGTGAAGATATGCAGCAAGAGGCGGGTCCCCGGGCGGTCATTCAACCCTCGCGAGTTTTGCGACGTCATGCCCGGTACACCCGGTGCGGAGGAATCCCGTTCGTTTCCACCTTCAATGCGCACTCCAAACAGCGTCTGTTTACTGTTGAAGCACATTTCCTTCTTAACTGTCTTGAAGACGAATCAATGCCAACAAATAAGCGCTTTTCACAAACCACTTCTCTCTCCTATTAGCAACATTTTTGCACCAATTCAAAAACACTTCATGGCAGAATGATGATGACACACTCAACAAACTGAATACGATTTGGTGTGGGTATTAATAACTCATTCCCATACCACTCGTTACTTGCCTGGCGAGCATAAACTGAAAGCATACAGAGAAGACAGTCCGCGAGTTTTTCCGTATGTTTTAACCCCACGGATTTTTACTAAATTTGGTACTAGTGTTCAGAAGTAACAGGACTATTGTGATTCCCATAAAGATTTAAATTACTGAGGTATACTTTGACAAGGAAGCACTTGCAAACAAGTCGCGCGGAAGCCATGTGTTCTCTGGTACAGACTGTGCCTTACCATTTTGCATTGATAAATGACAGACATGCTTGTCTCTCATGCAGTTGTGTCCCCCGCGTGCTATAACATTTTAACCAACCGACGGAGTTTAACGAAATGAGGAATGAGCATCAAGTCACTACAGATCACTATACTGTTTACTCTTTACTGCGTAACAATAGCGGTAACAACGGCTGTTAGAACACCTGAGGTGAAAATAACACTACTGCCACTTTATGCGAGGGTCTGAAATTTTGTGTGCTACAAGAGTGTCGAGAAATGCGCAACTATTAATAAAGTTCCATACCGATGAAAACAACATGGCGGCAAGACGAAACACGACTACGTATACTGTACATTTAACCTGGAAAAATACCGCTACGATAACCTATAATGTTTCCCCCACGTTATACACTCTAATTTCATTATTTTTTTTCAGGTTTTACCTGAAAAAAATTTCCTCATTCAGCCCATGTTACTAATACGAATTTATAGTCCAATATCAAGTAAGCGAATACAGTATCACTGTATTCCACTTTAACCACAATTTTATTACCCAAGATACATCATTTCTCACACGATGTTTTCAATTACGTACTTTTCAGATTCTACAACACACGATTTTATACATAAACTTCGTTTTCAATCAACATTATTGCTAATCATCTAGAAGGTATCTTCGGAGGCTTTATCTATTTAATAATTACTTCCTTTAATAAGATTTTAAATCATGCATATTTGTACACATTTATGTAAATACCGAGTCTCAGTCTCCAAAACGCGACTACACGTTGGCAGAGAATTACAGAACTACAATCTTGCGAAAAGTGTACAGCCTGAAGATGACCGCAAGTCGGTTGAAACGTGTAGCTGTTTGATGTAAATACATGCTTACCTAACTACAGTTAAGTTGTGTAGACGGTAATGTTAATTACTTCAAACAATTTGTACTGTAAACACAACGGGATGCACAACATCAAAATATCATGCTAACATGGAAGTACGTCATTACGGTACAAATCGTTGCTTCACACGCAGTCATTTCGACATTTTGGTCACTGACCAGAGTGGGAAATTTTTGTTTTATCGACTTTTCTTCAGAATCACTTAGGAAGTCGCGGGGAAGGGAAGGGCATGTTACTGAAGCAGAGAGGTCATTGCTACTATGTCACGTAATTTTTTGTCCCCTTCTCCCACCACTATGTATTATGTATAGCAAGTAGGAAACGAGGCGGCTGCTCGGACAAGCACCGCTCTTTGTGCTGTTGGCGTGTTAGAATCATCCTCGCCTTGAACCGTAGCGCTGGATCATATTAGACATGGCGTTCATGTATTTGGTACAGCCAAGTGCCACACCTTTGCTGCGAGATTGCAAGGTTACGTCCAAGGTTTAATTTAACGTAAATGCGATTAACTTACAGTTCTTTAACTGCATGACGTGGAATTAAGCGTGAAGATAATGCATCTCAGCAGGATATACTAAATTATGATTACAATGAATACTTTCACAATCTAACTTAAGATTACCCACCACATACGACTTAAGTGATAAAATGTACGATGGGATGAGATGGGCAGGACACATAGCTGCAGGAAAGTGCAGACAAATTATACAAACAAAACTTAGTATAATACCTAATGTTAAGGGAAATATCACGTGATTTACCCAGTATTATGTAGGACGCTAACATTAAAATGGGTAATACAAAAATTGTGTGCTAAGATTGACTGGACTCATTGGCCTTACGAGAAGATCAATTGATGGGCTCTTGTGACCACAATAATGAGCATCCTGCAGTGGTTCAATGTTACACTACGGAATGCAGAAAACCCAAAGCAGACAATCATTTGATCAGTCTTTGGGTTCCATATGGGGCGGAGAATTTCTCATCAACAGAGAGTACAGAAATTTCTCTGGGGAACTTATGATCCCTCAGTGTTCAGTGGGTGAGGATTTGAAGAAGGAAGGGTCGATTTACTAAATGTGACTATTTTACGTTTCTTACGCCAAACGGTAAATTTTTGCGTAATTAAGTGCGATTTTAGACGAAAAAAGTAACTTCCAACACATGAACATAAGAGTATCTTAATGTAAACGACAATATGTGATCTGATTTACACAAGCAGGAAACCAGCGGACTGGGGTAAGCCTCCCTGTTCTTAGCCATACTGGCACAACAGGAAATCTGTCGTCATAACCAACAGGTACTGTCGTGATGAGTATCCCCACGGTTTCGTATTCGAATTCCACTAGAATCACGAAGTGTGACATGGCGTTCCCCACACGTTCCAACATGTTCTTGTCATAAAGCAACTGCTGTGTATTCAGGAACAGTCTGGTTTGAATTGAGCAGGCAAATTCCACTGCATGAATTGCAGTTTACGGGGTATTTCTGACCCTTACCACACTAGCTCAGGGCCTGTACTTCCCACACGCATGCATATCTCATCTATTAACTAACAATTTACTACCATTCTACCAATGGGGGCCGGGAGGCAAACTCCCTGCATTCATAACCTTGGGAACAGATGTAACTGAACAATCAGGTTCGTAAAGGGCTATTATTACTTCCGCAGAAAAACTCCTCGCTCCCGATGGATGAGACAACCCCTGAATCCTTCTGAGCGTGGCGGTCAAGAACAAAATACTAAATATTGGTTTCAGGTTAGCTTTTTTTTCCACATTGTCGTGATAGCGTAGTCGGTAAAGTAACTCGTTACGGGTTGGAGGATTCGGGGTTTCAACTCCCAGTGGGGGGGGGGGGGGGGTGAGATCTGCATAACCCGTCCAGACCGGCCCTGGGGCCCACCTAGCCTCCTGTACAATGGGTACCGGGTCACTCTCCTGGGGGGTAAAGCGGCTGGGGTGTGGCGTTGAACACCCACCCCTTTCTAGCGCCGAGGTCGAGTACGGATATCTCTATACCGCTGCCTCCCCTAAGTGCCTGCTTGGCATGTTACGGGACAGCCGTACCTCTTTTTGTTTCCCATATTGACTGATATTTACACAGCACAACAAGCAAGATGCTTTCCAGTTGACTTCATACACACCGAACCGCTGAAAGGGAGCTCTCAGATAAACAGAAGACGAGCAGATGATGAAGACACGATTATAAACATATTAACTCGGTGTCCATACTTTCGACTACCTCACCATTCTGCATCTCAGCAGAAGAGTAGGTGAGAGATCAATAGGTAATAAGAGCTACATACCAACCTCCAAAGAACGAAATCCTCCATCAAACAACAGTCGCTGGTCAAGAAATTCTCCGCCTCTTTTGCAACGCAAACATTCATTATCATGTTTACAAGATCCTGTCTCAGAACACCATCCCGAATCACTTGCAAGCAGTCTGCGCCCTCACACTCTGGCTCTTCAAGACCCATTTTAATATTTTCCACCATTCTACCCTCTCTAGCCATTTCCTCAGCATTCTACTCTAAATCCGTGCCACTAATTACTCCTTGGCTTAGTTCGTGCCAGAGAATCTGTCCTGCGACACTTCGCAACACGCTAGTTCTATTTACGGTCAACCCAACCACAAAACTAGAAAGCCACCCTTGCCGGCTATTTGCGACTGCTTGTGTAACATTTCTGCTGTTACTGACCACAAGGTATTCACACTGTTCGTCATCAGCATCCTCGTCGTTGTCACTGTCCCTGTTATTATTATTATTATTATTATTATTATTATTATTATTATTATTATTATTATTATTATTATTATTATTATGAGAGCTATTTTCATTATTATTTGTAATTTTAGGTTGGTTATTAACGCCACTTAATCGGCCGGATGTGTGAGCAATACGCTATCTTGGTCTTCGTCTGTACACGGACTGAAGACAACAACGAACCCACCAGTGAGTGTAGCCTGTTTTCAAATGGCAGTCGAAACAGATATTTACAAATAAATCGCAAGTATGTTACCGCTGCGCTAATCCCGAAGGCGAAGAAATCAGCTTAGCTAGACATATAAGGTTGAACGAAACACAAAGAACATAGAGCACAGGGGCAGCCCGGACGGTCAACCACACGTCCCACACTCCCTCGATTTAAATTAATCCTTCCAGTGATAAACTGCGCTGAGCCGGGTTTTCTACCCACTTGCGAGGATAAAAGAGTTTCCCACCTTTTGAAAGGTAAATTAAACCCGCCGTTTATTTTTACGCTGAGGTTGGATAATCTAAATTAAATTTTCCATTATTTCTGTTCTGAACTGGCTTTCTCTGCCTAGATGTGAGGATAAAAATGTTTCCTTTCTTTTGAAGTCCAAATCAACTTTAGCATTCGACTTTACCAGCACTGGATTCCTCTGTAAAAACTATGATGCGAAATCTTCTCATGCTTTTTAAAGCTATATTAAAGTTACCAGCCTCTTCGCTTTGCCAGATTCCTTGCCGAAGTGTGAGAAAATTATAAACACATTTTCATTAAAGTTAACATTCTGTTTGCCCCACACACGACTTTTCTGCTCAACTGCGAGATAAAAATACTTCCATCTTTTTAAATGGTAAATTAAACGGACCGTTATTTGTTGTTCTCTAATAAATACCTGAAGCTTCATGAAAGCTGAATTAAATTTGTCGTTGTTTGTTCTGTGCTGACAGAAGAATGTTAGAATGGATCTTGAAAGATATGAGGTGGGATGGAATTGATTGGATTCATATGGCTCAAGGCAGGACCTACAAGTCAGCTGTGCTCGCGGTAGTAAACATTCGTATGGCGAGGAATTTCTTGACAATCTAACAGATGGTTCACATGTCATTCATATTTAGCAGTCGATCAGTTGAAAACTTCCTGCAGTTACAAGCTGATTAAAATGCCACTTCCTGCAGTCATCAGTTCAATGGTCAGTAACTTCCCAAAGGCAGTCGGATTCCTTACTGCTGTGCCAACTCGCTGAGTCGTTACTGACACACTGCATGAATTTCACCTGGCTTCCAACGCAAAACCATTAAGACAAATAGCGCAAACAACTAGCCATTCATGCATTCAGACACCAGTGTTGACACGGTAACCATAATGAGTAAATTCCTCGAAACCTATCGGGTTTTCAGGCTAAGATTATAAGTGCTACTGCATTTGAAGTGGTAACATTTGAAGACGGCTTAATGGCCAGCTTGAGGCACCGGTCTGTGAAATAACTACATTTAAGGGCCACCAGGATATTAAGACTCTGAGTGGAAGCCAATTGTGTTCCCTTATCACCAGATATATGAGATATGCACAAAAACACGGGACCTCACAATGACAGCAGTGAATTTTAAGGGGTCATCAATTTCAGATCTTGCAGCTAGAAAAGAATAAGTCAATTTTTTTGGAGACAAGGGCCTTAGCATCTGTTTATCTCCATGTAGCAAACAACATGATCCAACAAAACTCAATGTTTCTTTTCCTAGGGCACATATTTCAAGTCCTACATATATATTACTGTCACTAGTGTTGTACTATTTCACATTTGTGAAGAATTCGTTAAGTACAGATTCTATGTATGTTACGTCCGTAAAGCTTCGCACCGGCGCCATGTTTGTAACTGTTTACATAGTATCGTACTTTACATAGTGTTTGTCGGCATGTTCATGACCCACTTTTGCAACAAACCGCACATGCCTAGTTCCGGCGGTCCACCGGTTATCGTTAACAGTCTGACAGCAAAGAAGTTTTCGCACGGCAGCCATATTATTTTATATCCTGCAAAAACACTATATTAACAGAAGTTGCGTGTTTTTCCAAGATGTATTACAATACATCACTTTAGCAAGCAACACTAAACGCAGCCAGAGACGCCCCAAACTCCCACGCTCGCGTGTCGCCATGTTGTTAGTACTGACTGTAGAAAACTTGGAAGTAGGTGCTGGTTTACTGCCCAATGGCATAATGTTCACGCCAAGATTTGTAAGAATCGGACAAACACATAAACAGCACAATGTTTTCAAAAAGTTTCTTTCTTTTTAGACAGAAGTGTAGTACAAACATTACATTCGCTTTGTGCAAGAACGTCATTACTCCCACTAATTCTGTAACAGGTAGTCTATTCCATGTGTACAGTCTCTACAGCCACTTGCAGCAAGAATGAGACAAGGCCGGGTTTAGTTCGGAATTTCGTGTTGTCAAAATCCGACAATATGAACAACGAAGTGTTCCAGGTTCGCGACGGACGTGTTGGGGAATGAAATACTGACACCTGATAATTTATATTTCCTATTACAAAACATAATATCAGCCAAACGGTTCAAGATAAAATGGCGCGGTATTACGACGTATGTACGTCTAGGTATGAAGTTTCTCGTTACTAAACTTAGATGTATGTCTCTTGGGCTGCACACAGCATATTAATTTAATATTCAGCTGCAGTATATGGACGAACAAACATATCTGGTGCCATACTGTTGATCGAGAGTGTAACTTGAGAATGTAGGTTGTCCAAGTCTGTGCAGGTGAGATATGCACACTTGTTGCTTCACGTAACCCTGAACGAAGACGTCCGAAAGTGTCATGTTAATTGACCACGCAGGCCACGGAACTGGGCCGTCCAGTCTAGTTCAGTGTCCTGGAAAAGTTTTGGTTTAGAAACACCCGTACAGCTTGAATCCAGTACTGCGGCACATCGTCTTCTTGGAAGATAAATGAAGGCCGAAGTTCCCACACGTACGTGCCACAAACAATTCGAGCTGTCTAGACATGGTTTCTTATAACTAAAAATGACCAATAATCTGATCGCCCACACTACACACTAATCTTCGGGACGACATAAACGTGTGCAAGAAGTGTATGTTTATTCTCGGACCCCAAAACAGGCCAATTACGGCGACTACCTTTTCCAGTGTCATAGTATGTTACTCTGTCCGCAACCAGTACTCGAGCCAGTAAACTCGTCGTCATCGTCGGTAGGATGAAGAATGTCACTAGCGGTACTCGTACGTTTTGGCACATCATCCAATTTAGATAACTGCACCATTTTCGCTCTGTACGCATAACGCTTTGAACGTTTAGGCACACCTCCATGCAGGTTCTACGCAGGCACGCCTGCCGAACACAACCCACGCTTTCGTCGGAGAAAGAAGAAGTCCGGTTCCTTTCCTCCGTAACGCACCACCTGTTGCAAGAAACTTTCCCATCTACTCTCTGATGGTTGGTTTCGAAGGTGGAATCTTACCGTAATACACACGGCGCAAAAATCTGTGAAATATTTATTCGCTGAGTCTCAGGTACTTATGAGAAACGTCCGCGACTCTTAATACCACGTATTCCGTACTACAGACACCTTACATTTAGTCTTTTGATCAACATCATTTACAATAAGGTTGTCAGGTAATTTATCGTATCCTATTATAACAGCGCTCCACTCTCTTCCTTATCCTTTAGTGCTATCTGCCTTTGATTTTCCCCACTTTCATTTTATTTTCTACAAAAAATTTTAAGAGTTCTCAGTTATATGATCTTATACACACGGCGGCGATTTCCCCACACACTGATTCTGTCTCTGCAGAACACGGAACACACTGAGCATTTTCCTGCGCCGTCTCCGTCACATCGTTCGACGCACTTGGCGCAGTATGGAAAAAATTTACACCTTAAGAAACAAAATGTAGCGAACTGCATCATTCTATATGCATCTGATTGGTTTATATTACGTTTTGTGACAGGAAATTTACATTAAAAACATCCTGTAAAACAGCGGCACTAGTTTTCCAATAAAATTTCTTTCCCTCCTATAATCTCGTAATTACTTATCATTTGTGTTAAGTTATGTATAACAATACGGCCTTGCTTAACTAAGCTCCTCTTTTTATTAACATTCCGAATGAAAATTCAGGCGTCGTGAAACAAGGGGGTAACTCGGCTACATAGTTATTATGTACTGAAATCTCGGCTACATAGTTATTATGTACTGAAATAATATTTACATTGCCAAATTTCCAACCTGGTGTGTCTACCAAACACATTCAAAGACTTAAAACATTTTCAAAAAGTACGAATTATGGCGTTTTCTACGTTTGTAACAAGGACTTAAATGCCCGCACATTTTCAGCCCATGTCTACAGTTTAACCACCTCTACTGGCATCTCGTAATGGATACGGCTGGCTTTCACTTAAATGGCAAATTACTGTCTGATATTGCCAACATGCCGGTTCACATTTCGCAATGAAAAATTGTGTGATAGGAACTGGACCTTGAACAGGTGTTACGTAAGGATCCGGAACCTTAAAAGGCCTTGCGCTAAATAAACGGACCTTGCAAGGTAACCTGTTGATAGCAACAGCGATGAAATCTCAAAAGGCATACTAATGTCGTAAAGATATGGGTGCTGGCGAAGCGTCCTCGAGAATATCCTCAATATGGTTACGTAGTAGGCTACTGGCAACCGGTATGGCGTCGCGGCATGGCATCCGACATGTTGCGAATGACCCTGACGACAACGAACACAAGGGGCCGTGCCATGGCTCAGGCGGTTAGCCGTCGGCCTCTTGTCGTGGAGGTGAAGTGATTACGTTAGACATGCAACCGTCGAGCGGAGTTTAGCAACTGGCACAGTCCGTAACAGCAGTTACGTTAAAAACACCAGAAAGTAGGACACGCTCTCTAAAGGACGCAGAAGACTTGGAGATATGCTGTGACGCTAAGAGGGCGCAAAGAAACACAGTGTGTGTGTTCGACGTCATACGTGTAAGGTCGAAGGGTCAGATCTTGCCGTTACGAGTCTTGACATGTACCCACACGACGAATGGGTGTTCAGCTCTATGCAGCATTGGTTTTGTGTTCGCATGTGGGACGACACAAACATCTGTGAGACGTTAATGGTAGTCGTTTGAGTAGAATTAAGGAAAGATTAGTCCAAACTGATGGAGAACCCGACACAATTAGGAGTAATTTAAAGAACATCAATTATGTATAAATTTGTAGAAAACAGTTTCAGATGAAAGTGGCAACTGCTGTACGTTATCAATTTTCCCTACCCGAAACCAAGGGGCTAATAGCTCCAATGCGTATGACTATTCCAACGTTAATTAATGCATCTGAAGAACTGAACGACCATGCAAAACAAGTCACCTTTACTTCAGTACGCAACGAGAGAGGATGCGACTCCCGACTGGTATCACCGAGCACGGTGACAGCGCTGCCACGAGGAGCGTAGCCTGATGTACTTGATAATTCCGTCCCGCAAGCAGAGGACGCAGTATTTGGCTCAATTTTGGGCTGTACATTAACTACGGTATAGGTGCATGGGGATGATCGTTAATAAAATCGGCCACAGCACAACAAGTGAAGGAAGCGGTGCCATGAAAGACCGGCACACTGCAACTGATAACATCGATGGAACTGGAGGAAAGATGAACAGCCAGGGCGACTGCCATTGGACAGGTACGGTAAACCGCCAGCTGTCCGGACTGCTTGAGAATCTTCAGCCAGAGTTATTTAGAATTTTATAAACATGAAACCGAATCAACTTCTTAAAAATAATCACATTCGAAACTATTATATAGATTTGGAATATGTAACCCTGTCAAACTAAGTACTAAAATATTTATATGTATTTTTATATAAATGTTGATATAGTGGTGAGTGACACTGAGTGAAACGAATGTTGCTACCGATTGGTTAAAATTCCTGTCTCCTATTCAACAGGTCCCGGACTCAAATCTCTACCCGGAGACCGACAATACTGGCAGGTGGTTTCTGTGTTTTTTCTTCTGTTCCTCCAGATACATGTACGGGTACTTTAAGTGGACTGCACCCGCTTCTTTGCACTATTTTTCAGTCATCAGACTATTCACTAATTATCCTGTGATTCCGCGATATAACTGTAATCTCAGCTGCTGAACGTGTACTTACACTAAGACACGAAAAATGTTTTCTGAGATATCACGCCATATCACCTGGTAAAGAGTCACCGATGTTTCAAAGGACTATAGTGCCTTCAAGAATTACTAGAAGTTCTCTGACCACCCGACAATGAAGACGAAGGCACTACGACCCTTCGAAGCATCGGTAACTACTTACCAGTCGAGGCAGCCTAACATCTCAGAAGACCTGAATCTTCGGCAGCACCGCTGCAAGAAGCACAAACCTCGTCAGGTTATTTTCACTAGCACGTTCAGAATTGCGCTGAGATCCGTCCAGCATTCTATTACAAGTGTAACTTTCACCCTTCACTATAACAACTCACCGTTGAAGTTAGGTGAGTGGGGGCTGCAGGACAGACTCATTAGCACCAGCGCCGCGGTGCACTCGTCCATGAAGTCTTCCTGCGAGGAACTCGGCCTCCGCTTGCGAGACCTGCAACAATGAACACGCTGTCACACTCCGTTCCACAGTGGCGTGTACGTTGCTAAATCAGCAATGGTACATTACACTCGCAGCATGTGGTACACCAACTTCCCTAGGATATGGAGAAAAGAGACAGAGGCCTCTAAACCGTTCTCATCACCCTTGCGGGAAAAATTTCCCGACGGTAGGGGTAAGACAGGCAACGTACGCATAATGTAACGAAGCGCGTTCGCTTAACCACTGTCGCCGTAGAAAACGAATAAGTATCACATATTCTGAATGTGTGTGTTTGCAGCTTTACTTACCCAGCACGCATATCGCATGCGCCCTCTTATATCGTCATAAGTGGCCTGTCTGGCTCTACTATATTTTTGCACGTTATGTCATAAATGGCACAATTTTCGAAAAAACTCATTAAACCTAAAATGTGTGTCTTGATTTCCTCTACAACGTTTGTCTGAAAGATCTCTCGTTCGAAGAAGAGCTCAGCGAGATATGATCATAAATGTGCATACGTCTTCAAACGAAGCACCCGTTACTCGTCAGATTTTAATCAAATTTCAATTTTATCGACAGATTTTCAAGAAATTCTCAAACATCCAATTTCACAAAAATCCGTCCAGTGCCAATCGAGCTGCTCCATGCGGACGGACAGACATACATGACGAAGATAATCGCTTTTCGCAGTCTTACGGAACTGCCAGGTGCAGATTTCTTGCGCACGGTTATTGTATAATAGAGTATGGGACGAAACACTGACTTCTCGTTAGTAACTGATTTAAAAATTTATACTGAAGAAAAACATACATGGAATATAACTACACAACGGAGACCAACCCGCGGGCTAGACTTAAATAAAATCAATACAGCGTAAAATTAGACTTAACTGGCTCGGTGTTAGGCCTATGTATCACTTAGATGAATTTAAGCTACAAGGGCTCACAACTTTTATTGCAGTAAGTATATTCACACATGTTTTTTATTGGGAATTCCACCCGTCACTCACCTGCCTGCTTGTGTGTTTGTCACGTGAATGGAGACATTATATACACTCCACTGTCTCCAGTATTCAGAGTTCTACCGCGTCTGCATATATGTTCCTCTTTTGTACTAATTTCTACCAGTTTTTCAAATAAGTTATTACATTCTTGTTGTCCATTTGCCTATTTACTTTACCCGATTTAATACATATATATGTAGCAATTTTCTTCAGTGCTCATAAGGCAATATCCTTTCCGTGACCTAGTTTTTCCGTTAACTAATCAATTCTACCATATTTATGTCGACTACAGAACAGCCTATGCGTGTTGCATATTCGCTCCCCTCCACATTGTTTCTAACGTTAAATATTCTTTAATAACCAGAGAACTAAAGGGTGTAGACTTGTGTATCTCCTATATCCGTGTACTATTCTTTCTAATAATGACTCTTTTTAAAAAGAACCCAAGTGTACAACACTGTGCTACACAAATAAATGAATACAAAACATAAATAAGCATTCATAAAACATTATGAAATACTGCCTATTTCCATAAATGCAAGCACTAATCCTCCTTACAATACTTCGACAGACAAGTGTGAGAGTTTTCTCCATGATTCTATGTGGGTACGGATTTAGGTCAGTCACACTGCTAGGCCTATGTAATCGTACTGCGAACTGTTAATAGCAATTTAATTCCGTGATATTTTAAAAGAAATTTAAGGAAAACAACTGGTACAATGCTACGTTTGGAGCACAGCTTTGTACCATGGCGAAATTTGGGAACTTCGGAAAGCAGATCAGAAATACCTGGGAAGTTCTGAACTGTGTTACTGGAAAAGGATGGAGATCAGTTGGACCGATCGTGTGAGAAATGAAGTATTGGACAGAGTCAAGGGGGACATGAACGTACTAGATACAATAACATAAAGGAAGGCTAACTGGATTGGTCGCATCTTGCGTAAGAACCGCCTTATGAAACACATTATTGAAGAAAAGAAAGAAGGGACGGGAAGAAGAGGAAGAAGACGTAAGCAGCTACCGGACGACCTTAAAGAAACGAGAAGGTACTGGAAATTGAAAGAAGAAGCACTAGCTTGCACTCTGTGGAGAATTCGCTTCAGAAGGGACAATGGATCTGTTGGAAGACACATTACGTGATGATGATGATGATGACAAAGACGACGACGACGAAGATAACAATGTTAAAAACACTGAACATGACCAAATGGATGTCAAAACGTGTGAAGTTAGAAAAATGTTCTGCTGTAATACCTAACCTATATCGTGTCCGATGTTACTGTAACAATACATAATTGAAATGAGGAGCAACGGTCATTAAAACAGGCGTGAAAGTATAGATTTACTTTTGTACAGGCTACTGTTGTAAAAATGTTTATTAAGAACAGTAGGGTTGGGTGATTTTTAGTTTTTTAATTTAGCGAGAACTTTGTTAAGGACAACCAATATACATAGACCAAACAATCAGTGTAATACGCGTTTAATATTCTACGGGAAGTCTCGTATATGCGTTGCTATTTTTATCTCCTCCTCTCTTTTCTTCCGCATTCGTCCCTCATCCCTGTTACTTGTCCAGCTTATCGTCGTTCCTCTTCCCCTTCCGTCAACATGTTTATAGCTGATCAATTTTTTGGGTGGTGACGGCATCATGTAGAAGCTGGCTGTATTGCCGACGTTCTGAACGTACTGTCTGCACGTACAAGTCGAGGTGACTAATGCATGGATCTCAAAAGTATCCGGCGGATATTTAATTCTGCTAACAGTACATCACATTTAGCACCATTCAGTTTCTCGACTTCGGGCAGTGTCCAGAAATTAAAGAAAAACCGAACATAACGTTTCGGGGACGGGCTCTGTTTCCATCCTCAGATAAAATGGAGAGGGAATACCTAATCAGTCGAACCAGGGGAAGAGACTAGCTCTACTTAACGGGCTCTGTCTGATTTCGGAAATACTGCCAGCCTCCAACATAATGTGTTCGATTTCTGAATGATACTAAACGAGTGACTAGTTCATTACAACGAGCTGTTGTAGCCTGGAGCCATTCCAATTCCAGTACATCCTTTCGTACTGCAGAAATTAGGTACATTCACACAAAGAAAATATATATATACCATAAATGCAGTGATTAATGCTTCTGCTGTTACATTTCGCATTTGTTTCAATCGATGGAGCCCCTCCCCCCTTCCCCCTCCCCCCGATAACATCAAAAAATAAAATCTGAGGATAGTTCTTTTTTGTGGCCGTTGTTATCATTCAGTAAAACAAAATGTGGAGTGACGGTGAGACTGATCTGCTCACGGCGGTTACATTGACAGCTGTTGTCTACAGTGATGTGCCGCCGTGTAATTTGGCAGCTCGTTACCAAAATTCTGGAGGAAGAGATAGCTTCTGTGTTCTAAGTGGAATATTATCGATCTACCGTCATTAAGATATAGGCTGCAGGTTCCTTCGAATCATTGCTAACGAGCTAGCAGGCTGCATGGCGTCTCATTACAGAAGACAGCAATCATTAGAACTATGGTGTCATTCAGTGTAACTCCTCGGTGTTTCTGCCCGTAGCCGAACAAAATCGATTAAAACTATGACACAGGACTGCGTTGTTGCGGACAGAGATCACAGTAAACGGCACAGATTTCTAGTTATGTGACACCAGAAAACTTTTCCCAGAATCTCAAGATGGCGTCAAAAGGAAGGGGGATTTAATGATATCACCAAGATTGAAGCAAACTAGCGGAAGGTCACTGCGTCGTCTCAAACAATGCACTGTACGAAACGCTTCGAAAAATGGCGCGATCACTGGGCTCCCTTTATAAATTCCCAAGGAGCGTACATTGATGTGGACAACACCGGCTAGAAGGTAAATGTTGCTGTTACTGAGGAACAAATTCAGTCCGTAAACTACTGTATCGCACCACGTACACTCCTAAGTAAAGGGTAACGACGTCGTATGAACTAACTTTCTGATATGGGCTCTCCACTGAGAACTTGACAGTAATTCAACATCCGGAGGTTGACCACCGTCGTCCGTGGTCAGTTTTAAATCTTAGTTAACAGGATAAGAAAATAAAGCACAGTTGAGTCACAGGGGTGAAACATAATAGACCTGTGACGACACTAAGGTCCTGGAAAACGAGAGGGTAAACAGAAAGTCCAGAATATGATGGAGGAAAGAGCCAAGGATTTTTTAAGAAAATGGTGGGATTATCCAATATTCGAAGGTAATATTAATGCCTCGATGATGAAGAAAGAAGCCAGCAGAAATATTCAACAATGAAAATTTATAGAAGTTATAAACTGATCGACTCTTTTACAAACCCAGTCCTAAATACAGTCGGTAATTGAAGGATAATGCAATATGCGTCCTTTCTATTCAGCTTTGTTGCAACACGTACTGTTGCATAACCTATATACATACATATATACATATACTCTCAGCATATTGCAACAATTTTTTATGAATATCGCACATTACGGTGGTTAACAATGATTTACAATGATGGATTCCTCTTTAATAACAGGCCCAATCATTAACCTTACTTTCGGTGGAGGCATTAGTCCAGGTGCATTCGAAAAGTAACAGCATCCTTGAAGCGGCACAGATGATGTCACGACATTTAGAAATCGGCAGAAAGCTTCACTTGAAAAAGAGTAAACTTAGGCATACAGGTATTGTGTTTGCACTGAAACGATACACGTTACTCTTCTGACTACCTGACACGTCATCATGAAGCACAGGGGGTCGGGGAAGTAAGTTTCACACATTCTCAGACATCAGCCCTCTTTCTTGAACATGCATTTTCAAAACCAAGAGACCCAATTCTTGTAATGGGACCTCCATTAAGAAATGAATTCCACAGACTTTCTCGTCCATCGTCACAAAACAACTCCACAATTTGCGTTTCAACCTCAGATTTGTTAAAGTGACTACATTTTAACAGATCTTCTCAGCTGGAACAGAAATTGTGTACACCTGCTGACCACTTCCCTCAAATGCCCCATCTTCTCCTCTCTCCTTATGTTATCTATACCTTACTCTCTTTTATACGTCTTCCTCCTTCACCTACACAATTGTTTGCTTCTTTATTCTTTCATTTCTCCCTCTTGATCTTTGTTTCTTCCTTCCTGAAGTGTACTTCATTCCTTTAATGCAGTGCTGCATTAACAACGACTTTAAAGCTTCACTCTTCACTATCATTACACCACAAAACTTATGCCGTGTGTGGATGTCTTTGTGTTTGTGCGGCAATACTCACTCGGATAGTTGTGTTTATCAATGCTTTTGCACAAATTTTACGCAATTCATAACACGGCGTCAAAACTGACAATTCAAACATTTAACAGAGCAAACTTGAAAAACTGTTATGCTACGAGTAATTTTGTTATGCGTTTGCTTTCCTTCTTTCTCCTTCTGTTAGTAAGCTTGCCTCTCCATCTGCCGCTTTCAGTGGTGCATCTGATGCAATAACTGCATACTGACAAGATTCATAATCTGTAAACCTACTCTGCACCACATATTATGAGCGTGATCAAGTGAAAGAGAAGCGTACAGGTGGGGCGGTGTAGCCAACAGGGGAGAGATGAAAAATGCACACAGTTTTGGTCTGAAAACCTGCAGTGCAGATAGCGCTTGATAGACTACGCGCAGATCGGGAGGTAATATTAAAAAGAATTATACAGGAACAGGGTGAAGGGTGTAAACTGGATTCACTTGGTTTAGAACAGGGACCACAGACCACAGGCGTACACTTGTGAACAAGTTAATGGGCCGTCGGTTCTATGAAAGGCGGCGAGTTTGCTCACTTCTAAGCAACAATTCGCTCCTCAAATACGATTCTGCTCTATGGAGTTAGTTATGTGTCGCTTTGCAGTTTTGTAAATTGCCCACTGAGATAGTATGCCAAGGGACAGCACATACATTTGATGCATGCACGGCAAGTTTTTTTTAACGGTTCGAAGATACAGCAGTCACAGCGCGAGAAGTGACACGCGACCGACACACAGTAGTGGTGACAACTCCGTGGCGCGGCTGAAACTAAGGTCTTCTCTCTTCCGAAGAGAAAGTACGACATTTTCAAAGACATAATTTGATTAAAACAGTGACATACAACACCAGGGTGTTCGGAATGTTCATTACACTGGCATAACTCGTTCGGTATTCGAATTTCTCCTCCAGGAAGACACTGTGTTCTTTCGTTATGGTGCTAACTTTGGTTCATTTTATTTATTTGCGCAGCGACGCTGTTGATAATTCAGACTACAGGCCTATAGCGTCTAATGACGTAATGATTAACGAATAAAGAAACTAAAATATGTTGGAGAATCGGACATGGCTTAACCTGAGGTAGGACTGCGAACACGGCAGATGTCTAAACACTGTCGGCATAGCTGGTATTTGGATCGAGATTTGAAATAGGGATGTCCCGAATACGAAGGAAGAGGGCAATTCACTCGACCGCGGCTTTAGATTTCGAGCGCCTAGTATCTACTAAATTACCTAACCGTAGAACTTGGTATAAGTACCAATTTTGAGCCCCGGGCGGTATAAGTCCTTAAACCGAAATCAAGAAGCAATGGATTATTAGTTTGTACTATGACAATCTACTTCCGGAATTCATGCGGCAACAAATGATAAATGATAAGATACTTATGAATCATAAATCTGAAATGTATTGAAACGCCATCATCATAATATTCATCTTTATGGACCAAATACAGCTAAAAATATCACAATTACTTCTGGTCAGTATTTTGTGGTCTTTAGGAATTCACCGTATTTATAACAATTCAAAAACTTGGTACGGTAACAATACTACATGACATTGCGAAGCCTACAAGGGTTAAAAAGGACAAAAGGTGGCGGTGACAGTGAATTGAATAGGGAGACGAAAAGGCTTTTAACTGAAGCGCGAGTCTCGCTCCGCTTGGTTCTTCGCCAAGGCTGGGAGTTGAAGACTCTAGTGGAGTTACTATTAATAATATCCACGCCATACGATATAGCTGCTCTCTGTTGTATCTAAATTTATCGTGGGTGGCGACCTAGCAGTGAACACCGTCATCCTCGACACAGTATTCACTCGCGGCATTGCCAAATCCTACCTGTGTCGGGCGCATCACACGGAGGTCAAGGGAGTTCCGTGTGCCACTGTCCCGTTTCCGCATTGCCTACTCGGCCATCGGTGCTTTTAATTACCTCCTAGCTTACAATTAGTGCCAGGCAGCGTGTGCCGTCAAGTGACGCAATGTGCACTTGCCCGAAGTTAAGATGTGTTACTGAAAGGCGATGCATGAATGAGGAATTTGGAGACACTCGGAAATAAAATGTGTGGGCTACTTCAAACGCTTTACGTGGTGTCTCCAGAAGGCGGTATTCTTCAAAACTAGTACACAGCTTTACCTAACATCCCCCCCCTTCCCGGAGATCTCGTCCATTTATACTCCTAGATTAATCACACTCCTTTCACATTCCCATTCCTTCTAGCCCATTACGTTGTAGAAACAGCTTTACGCATTGTTTCACAAATAAATTTCTGCCAGAAAAGAAAGAACGCTACGAGGGTGTAAGAGCAACAGGTAGATACAGAAACTTACACAATGAGGAACTTCACAATTTGTGTATTGTTCAACGAATATGCTTATTACCTGTTAGGCTGACATCATCATGCAAAATTACGGGCAGGGCGCATGGCACGAATGGCCGAGATGAGAAACAGATCCAACATTCTAGTCGGAGACCATAAAAATAAAACGAAGTTACGAGTGACAGCGTGGACTAGATTCAGCTGAATGATAATAATGTTCCAACGTCGCGCTGCTGTAAACACGGTAATGAACTTCTGGATTTCATCTGAAGCGACGAATTTCTTAATGAGCTGAGCGACTATCAACACCTGAAGAAAAATTCTGCTCCACGGAATTACTTATTCTAGGAAAGGAAGCTTGTGTTACGACAAGCCTATGCCTCACCCACGCAATTACAACCTGCCTTACAGATTAGATTTATAAGAGAAAAGGTAAAGTACAAACTCCTACTTTACCGTTTTCTAATTAATATGCCTGAAAATAATAATACCGTAACACACAAAAAATCACCATTGTGCGTTATACATGTAAAACGATTGATCCCGTTTATATGCAAACTACAATACAAGAACCAGTGTCAACACCACGAATAACCGCAGCCAAGTTTCTGTGTACCGGCCTCGACTCTAACCGGGTACTGCCTGAATGCGTGGTAACCGCTAAGTAAGACTGTATCACCTCTCCACCGAGGCGTGACACTTGCCTCCACGGTGTCACACGACAGAAAACCTCATTATGAATAATGTTGACCATCGTGAAAATGTCTCATTTTGCACAGTAGAACTTCTGAAACATTATACTTTAACCAGAAACCTAGTGAAAGCCGCGAGGGCAAGCGTACAGTAGGAACAACGAAGACTGACTGGTTTACTCTCACCGGGAGACGATTCTTGCTACTGCGCGACTGTCAGCCTGCGTCTTGCGTGTTGAATCCCAGCAGGGTACTGGGAATACATTAAACCAGAACACCACCTACAACAGCCGCCGTACAAAACAGCTACAGACGTTACAAGCGGGTTATGACGCATTCAGCACGCAACACTCCGTATCATCTGTCATGGCCGTGATGGCCACTAATGAGATGACGCAGTTTAGATGTCTGACGTCAATGGTAGTCTGTGCAATGACTAATCTGCGTTCAACGTAACACTGTGGAATTCTTCATTGCATCTGCACGGAAATATTTGCTTCCGATCTTTATACTTTAACATCCAGTTTAAAATTCCTACGCCGTGTCATGACTTCGCAGCCAGAACTTGGGCAATCACTATCCGCACGTAAAATTATTTGGAGGGCGAATGAAATGTGACTACAGAAATTATTTCACTTTGAAGTTTGTTGCGTCGCGTAGTCGGACAGAGTGGGCACAGATTCGCAGGAACCTGCTACCTCCACTTCTGCCTTGAACATGAAGGCAGCAGGTTCCGCCGAAGCATCGAAAACTCCGTGTAGGACTACAAGGCGTCACATTCTAGAAGACAACAAACTTCGTATTCACTTCCGTGGAAACGTCGAATCTCGCGCATACAATCTTGGTTTCATTTACAATTGATATGAATTGTTTGAGTTAACAGCAGCAAATAACTGGTGCAGTGAAGCACACACCGAACACATCAATCATTCAACCCATCAGCATAAATCAAGTAACAGCCTTGGGTTTACATGGAAAATTCGTTTAAAGCTATACATAATGTTTTCTTCTCTACTGGAAGACGAATGGAAACGCACTTATTTGAGAAAATGAACACACGATAACAGAGGATGTTACGCAACGAGAACCTTCACAGTTTGCACTTTTCATCTAAGAAATGTGTGGATAACATGAAGACAGGACGTAAGCTTACCTGAGTATGCCTTTTGCATTGCGGACACAAGAAACACATGCAACAGTTTGATAATAAATCCCATGAAAAACAAGACAACGAGCGAATCCATAACAAATGCAATCCTAGTGACTTTATTTACTATTTATTATCTCTACATTCCACGCGTTATCAAGAATATAATTACATTTAAAAAATGTCACACATTGCAGCGGAGTAGATTGTAATAGGATATTCGCCTGAAGGTGGAATCTCATGCCGACACATACAAGGAGCTTGTGGTGTGAAATAATGTCCACGCAACAGTTGTATTGACTTGAACATTTACTGATACTCATGGCAAAAAGCTACATGTACTAGGGAGAAGCAGACAAATTACTAAAGAGTGGAGATGTACCTAGGATAGCAAAACAAGAATCAGAGCATTCTGTTGAGGAAAGTGCTTGGAAAGTGACAGTTTTGACGACCAACACAGTGACTCAAGAGTGATATTCTGAAGGAAGCAACGAAATCCAGAGCGTTAACGGCACAGTACGCCGCTCGGTAATTGCACAGTTACTTACACAGTTGATTAGAGAGACAGCACAGTCGGTATAGTGACTAGGCCACAGGCTGGATAACCGAGGAATCCCCGTTCGATTCCTCACAGTGGCGAGAGTTTATCTCTTCTCCGCCATCTCGAGACCGGCTCCGGGGCCTAACCGGCCATCTATTCAATGATAGCCGAGGGTTCTTTCCCCGTGGGTAAAACGGCCAACACATGAAGCTATCATCTCCAACTAGTGCCAAGGTTAAGAATGGAGCTACACCTCCACTCTCCCGCGTGCCACTAATGCGTGAACAAGGACAAATTACATTTACCTTTTAGAGATATCTAGTTAGTCGGCTAAACTGTCGGGATCCGACTTCATATAACAAACAGCGTTGAGTCAATTTCTGCCTTTTTATATTTGGAAGGTGAGTGAGCACAGTAGAACAAGTGAAGGTTGCTGGTTGTGCTAACATTGCAAGACCGCGCGCTCGCTCGTGACATACTTTCATTAGCGCGGCAGTCACACCGTCCCGCAACGATACGGATAGTAATGGGGCTACTCTGCCCTACTCATGCGCAGCCAAAGTTGCCTCACACCCGGACTCTAGCGGTTTGTTGATGTTCGTCGGTGAGAACAGTTATAAACCGGAGTTACTTCCTATCTTCAGTTTTCTCCTCAGTATGTGGGCCAATGTCGACACTCTGACCATTAATTGGCCACGCACCATAAGAAAAACATAGCGCAAACAGAGATGTTCAGTGAATGTTGTCCCCGAGTGGTTCGCACTCCTGTTTCGTAATCGACAGGTCCCGAATTCAAACTCAGTCGTCAGACCGGATGACCTGAATCAGAACTTCCATGCTGTTCTTCACAGTCACTCCCGCAACTGACTTAAAATCGACCACGATCGCTTACTCTCCAGTCCATTATTAACAAATCATCGTGTCATTCGACACAATCTCTTTTCCTCAAAAAAATATTTTTAATAACACAAGAATCAGTCACATCATCAGAGTGACGCCGAGAAACTTTCTGTTACATGCGACATTTGAGGTTATCACAGCGGTGTTGCTGAAGATTCAAGTCTTCTGATATGTTAGGGTGTTGTAAATTTGTAAGCAGTTACTGACGTTTCGAAGGATGGTAGTGCCTTCATCTTCAGGGCCAAGCACTCCAAGATGAGTGTGAAGGCCCTACGATCCTTCTATACGTCGATAACAGCGTGTTCCACTTAAAGCCGACCCACTTGCACGACAAAATGAAGACAGGATTTTGTTTCGTTTAGTTTCTGGTACTCTAAACGCGCACTCTTACAGAAGACGCTGGAAATAAGATCCTTGTGAATCAATACATTTTTGTACGCGTGTTATCAAAACCCTGTATTGATTTCGCCGTATAAGCAGGCCGGTTTTAAGTGGAACATCCTATATTTAACTGTCAACAACTTATGACATCCCAGAAGACCATAATCTTCTGTTCTGTCACTTCTTGTATTTCCATCGATTAAGACTTTTCGGCAACGCTGGGCCACAGACCCAGTCTAAAGCAGGTAATAAAGAGAATAATCCGAGCCCCGGTTTTTCCGTCCACAATCAACCACTTCGCTGCCTTACAGCAGTTGTCTATTCCGACCAAAAACACGGATAATGAATATTTTAAACACGAGGTAAGATACCCTAAATTGGGAATCAGTTCAGTTCCAAGGCCCTAACAATCACGACACAAACGACTGTAACACGGATGCTGACAAACCATTCATGCCTACAGCGGAGACAGATTATGTATGAAACTGGGAGGGCAGTCAGAGATCCTTTATTAAGCACGTTCGCAGAGTCGCGAAATGAGCCTGTTAGCTTCGTCGCGTCCGTCCGTCCGTCTTCAAGCATCTCCGGTTCCCACTCTGCGAATTTTCGTGAAATTTTATATTGGGGACTTTTATAAAAATTTGTTCCGAAAATCCAAATTTGGTTAAAATAAAAAAAAGTCGGTCACGTTACATGTAGGCGATTTATTGATGCCAGCAACATGAATTCGCCATAAAAACATGATTGTGCAACACTCAATATTTTTGTATTGTTGACAGTGACAATTAGCATTGTTCTGTTGCATTTCAGTTGCAGCAATGGTTACGCGAACGCGCCATATACGTGCACTGGGTATCCTGTTTTTTTTAAGAGTAGTTCAGTTTCGACATAGGACAAGTGTTACAGGAGGCAAAAGGGATAACAGACGAGCACCTGACCACTTCAGTTTAATCAGACTGTTACTTACGCACGGTAATCCCTGCCAACGGCGGTTACGTTTGTGCAGAAGATACTACAGCTAGGCTTGTAGGAAATCGGCGAGGGACAGCGACCACCGTTAACATTTATAGAAGTCTGACTCGGTTAATTGTTGATGTTATATTTCTCACTGTCTCGAAATCAGAATGCAGGACAAAATCACAACATAACGATAGATAGTAAATCCTTTGAAAGGGTGGAAGAATTCAAATATTTGGGAACAACCCTAAGGAATCGAAACTCCATTCATGAAGAAATTAAGAGCAGATTGAAGTTGGGGAATGCTGGCTATCATTCGGTGCAGAATCTTTTGTCTTCCAGGTTGCTATCCAAAAACACAAAGATTATGGTATACAGAACTGTAGTTTTACCTGTTGTTTTGTATGGGTGTGGAACTTGGTCTCTCACACTGAGGAAGGAATAACGACTGAGGGTGTTCGAGAATAGGATGCCGAGGAGGATATTTGGGCCTAAGAGGGACGAAGCGACAGGGAAGTGGAGAAGACTACATAACGAGGAACTTAATGACCTGTACTCATCACCAAATAATATTCGGGTATTCAAATCGAGAAGAATGAGATGGGCGGGGCATGTAGCTTCGGGGAAAAGAGAGGTGCATACGGGATTTTGGTGGGGAGACCTGAGGGAAGGCGACCACTTGGGAGACCCAGGCGTAGATTGGAGGATAATATTAAAATGGATTTCCAAGAAGCGGGATGGGGTGGCATGGATTGGATTGAGCTGGCTCAGAATAGGGACAGGTGACGGGCTCTTGCGAATGCAGCAATGAACCTCCGGGTTCCATAAAATGCGAGGAATTTCTTGACTAGCTGAGAAACTTACCTTCTCAAGAAGACATCTGCTCCATGGAGTTAGTTAGTTAGTTAGTTAGTTAGTTAGTTAGTTATATTTCTCACGACGACGTCGATGGTTCACATTACACTGATGATTTAAAGCACAAATATTTTATGTCCAACATACAGAATGTTCTGTGAACTCACATTAAAAATTAAACCGTTAAAATTTTCTGACACAATACATAATACTTCTTTATCATTTGTCCGAACACCACCTTTATTCTTAAGCTTACAATACACAGAAAATATAGTACATTTAACCATCAATACTACACACTAATTTAAAATAAAGCAGAAGTGTACATAAAATATTTGTGATTTAAGCTATCGATATAGCGTCGAATGGTACGACAATTCAGGGATAACTATTTTCAATATACATAAAACGAAGCAGTTGTAGCCTAATTTGAGGTAACATGCCGGAGTTGGCCTGCGGCTACTGCGGAGAACCACGAACGACATGTCACGAGAAGTGCATCGAAGTTTTAAGTTTATATAATTAGCATATAAGAAATAGGTCGTTCAAGTAATAGGAAACACCGCAATTTATTCCGTGACTGTCTGCTTTCATACCAAAGAAAACCATTTCGCAACAGCTTCAGTAATCACTGAAGCAAAATACGAAATGCGAAACAATGGTCACAATGAAATCCAATGGCACTTCGTCACACGGAGATAACATTATGAACTCAATTAGATAGCAAGACATATCAGAAACACCAATGCCGCAATAGGAAGTTTGCTAAGTCTATGCTGTCTATAGGTCTTTGTTCAATAATGGAGAAAAAAGTTAGGCGACACAGCTGGGAACATCCCTTCTTTGTTTGTTCGGTAATTCTTAACACTTATAACAACTGTTGAGATCACACAGCAGCAACATTACCCGGCACGATCATCATGAATAATGCGTCGGATGAGATACGGAAAGAAACGGCCGTGGCCTACTTCACGGCACAAAAGCCTACAGATACGCTGGCATTCTACTGGAATTTCACACCACCCCGTGCATATACCACTGCCATTCCTTTATTTTAATAACCTAATAATATTCGGCGCCGATCCGAGTGGCCGCGCGGCCTAAGGCGTAAGTCTGCGGCCGAGCGCTTGCTGGGATCGTGGGTTCGAACCCCACCGGAGGCATGGATGCTTGTCTCTTGTGAGTGTTTGTGTTGTCAGGTAGAGGTCTCTGCGACGGGCCGATCCCTCGTCCAGAGGAGTCCTACCGACTGTGGTGTGTGTCTGAATGTGATCAAGCGAAAATAACGCCGACACCTACTGTGAGTAGGTAGAAGACGGAAGGACTACGAAACGAAACGAAACGAAACGGAACGAAACGAAACGATAATATTCGGCGATGAAGACACCTTATAAATTGCCTCATTACGTAACTTCATACATTATCTTGTTATTTTCCCCCTCTTAGATCTAAATCCGCGGAGTCAAAGTAGCCGCAGCGTGAAATATACGGCTCACTTCCAGCTACTGTCGAGGCGAAGAATGACGGGAGCTATATCTCTGCTCCACCCATATGCCTTCAGGGATTGTACAGGACAAATTTATCTTTTTACCTTAGGTCTCAGTACTCTACATATCACTCTCTTCTCAAACGTCCTCAACCCATGACTCTTAGGGAAAAACACCCAAGGTTCATAAGCATTTAAAAGAACACGTAAGCCTTTACTTTAATATTAATATTGGCGTATATATTACCGTCCAACACAACAAACTTTTAATAATATCATCAATAAAATTTTCTTGTGTTTGACGGGTAAATATATGCCAATATTAACACGTCACAGCACAACAGGATGCGTTCCTTTAAAAAAAAACTGTACTTAATATTTGGAGGGCGGTACTTGATCAAAAGCCACAAGGAAAAGTCCCTAAAACAGGCTCCAGAAGTGATACAACCAACGTGCACGGCCAGCTATGTTAGGCGAAGTCCAACGACTGATAACGCTTGACAGGTGGAGTTTTATAAGACCACACAATAGACGGCGTGGCTCACATCCTGAGGATAACATGCATGTACTATAAAGAATAGCAGTAGTAGGTCTTTAGATAGGAGAAGTGAAGATAAAGTGCTATGAAAGACGTGTAGCAAACACTCCGCGAAATTAATCTGACTTAACAGCGTCGTGAATGTCACGTCGATTTCTTCCTTTCGTTCCGAAACATTTGTACATCGCACATTTTCAGCTGATTTATTATCCAACTCTTATAGTATCAGTCAGCGAGGTACAAAATTCTACAGGCCGTGTTTGGTTACTGACATTGCCCCTGACACGCATACATCTCGAATGCCCTCCACTGTAGGCCTACTGTGTGCGGAGCCAAGCAAAACCTGCACCACTGACAATGTTTTGATTGCTTTACATCCGAGTGGCTGTTTCAACACGCAGGACAATGACAGATAAAGACGGGCCGCGGGGCTACTGCCATCACAATTTCAATCCAAATATTATCAGCCGGTTGCAAGTCAACGAACGCACAGAACATTTACCTCGGTTCATGGAACCTCTCCAGTTTCGTCATCTCCCACCACAACTTATGATTATCGTGAGCCTCAAAACGATAACAACACAAAATTCGCGGAACTACACGACTAACTGGGAGACGTCCGCCTTCTCAAGTCAGACTGTTCACCTACGGCGGAATTACTACAAATTGCATTTAACGCATTCTAGTTAACCTGACTAGTTTCATGGTTATATCACAATTGTTTCATGGGTATATCAAACTCAGTAAGAATATTATATAAAACTTCCTTCACGTCTATAAGTATCTAACGTATTGCTGAACTGTATTCCCTTTCTTTCTCAACTGTCTGACGAATGCCGAACATCTTACCAGTATTTGATCTCTCACGTCGGAGTCCACACTGGCAATCCCAATAATTTCGTCCACAGACAGATTTGACCTTGACAGAAGAATGCCGGATACTAAAAAGAAACTGTACGCAGATGATAAAGGTGACACGCCTGGAAAATTACTACTATCCGTTACATACAGACATGGCGAAGCTAACAGTTGGTTTTTGCAACTTTCCATTCCGAATGTGCCAAAAGGGTAACGTTTCCAAAAACAGGCTATTTCCGTGTTCAGGCAAGACGGAAACCTAGCCTGAAAAATCCGCTGGAAACAATACCCGTGGTACAGCAACTCAAATTAGCAACACCTCACCGACGTCAGATTAGGGCCTGCGCCCGCCTTAAGGTGGTAAGAGAAACAGTGTCGTTTTATATTCAAATTTGCGCTTCCGCCATGTTTTTATTACTGACTGTGAGGAAACTAAAAAGTAAAGGGCCGTGGTGGGATCCAATGACAGCGTGCATAGTGAGTTTCACAATAATTGACCAACTTATTAAAGAAAAGTCGTTTAATCGTTCGTTCGTTCGTTCGTTCGTAGTCCCTCCCTCTCCTACCTACTTGTTCACAGTGGGTGTAGAGGGTTTATTTTCACTTGATCACACTCAAGCACACACCACACTCGGAAGGACTCCTCTGGATGAGGGATCGGGCCGTCGCAAAGATCTCTACCTGACAACACAAACAATGTACAAGAGACAAACATCCATGTCCCCCGTGGGATTCGAACCCACGATCCCAGCAAGCGCTCGGACGCAGACCTACGCCTTAGACCGCGCGGCCACTAAGAACGGCGAATATTCGTTTAATAAGGGTTAAACTCTCGTCTGAGTTATATCTGGAAGGTACGTAAACAATAAGCAGACGTGAACGGCAAGAACTGTGAGAAGAAAGAGCAGGGTATGTTGAAGCGTAACACGGCTGCAGTAGCCAGCTGAACAGTAGCTCACAGCCACTTACTTATTGCCGGCTGGCCTGCAAGTCTGTCAGTTGCCATCGCTTGCGGCAACTTTGCCTTCGTGTGACATCAAGAACACCTGTTGCAACCTCCTCCCCTGGTTCCAGTTATCTTTACTCCGAACAATACATATCATTCACAATCAGCTGGCTGAATCACGGCAATATACCATACAGTCTAATCTAGGTGGGCACATTTTATTACACTCGTCGCACATGTAATAAATCAAAAGAGCCATTACATTTGGTTTAACACTTGCTATGCAAACTGCGTTAATAATAAATGATGACGACGATGATGATGATGCTAATAATAATAATAATGACTACACAGCCGTAATTAAAGACAACTATGACAGTGATTCTCACATGGTGGGTGACAACCTTCCAACGGCTCCTGGAAAATAAAATGTAGAGTAGACATATTTTGATAGAACCAAGTAAATTTCTTACGCATATGGCGAACAGTACGGAGTTATCCCCTTGTCACAATTCCACTAAGTCCAATGATGGGCTGTTATTATTAGACATCACCCCAAACAAAACGCAAACAATAATTACGACCCGTGTTTAAAATTGTCACTTAAACGGCCAAATAAGAAAGAATAAGAGGCAAAAAAGTAAACCTCTAAAGTGACAATCTATGTAAAATTTTAAGTCCTTATGTAATACGCTGTGTCCATCTCCTTAATATTAGAAGTACAAGTTACATCACTGAAGTCATGTAAGTTTTTGTACAGGAACTGAACATGGGCCACCGCGGTAAGAGATCGGCTACTAACCGCCGGCGAGAAGGCACGGTTCAATAGGATCAACGGCCTGAAAGTTATAAGGTGTCGACTGGATTATTTTGATTCAGAGCAGCGCTTGGTGGCGAGCTCTACTGAACACGTAAATGGATGTTCGGGTTCCATACAAGGCAAATGATTTCTTTCAGTCCCCAGCGCAACGACTCCTACCAAACGTCTACATACGAGACTCCTAAACACGGAAAACGGGAAGCCCTGGACTGCAGGAGACAGATCAAATACAGTATGTCGATTATGGCCCCCAGAGCCACACATCTGAATCATCTGTCTACATCTAATTGTCATGCGTCTGCTGACCAACAGATTTCAATGACAAGACGATGTACTGGCATAATTGTTTGTTCAACAGGATTTCACTCACATGATTGGAATCGCTTAGCAATGGGGCACTCGTGTATAGGTTGCTTAAATTCTTCAAGTATGACGTCTGGTGAAAGTTGCAGACATCAATTTGGAAATCTCTCGAGACGGACTAGGATATATAGCGTCGATACACCGTGACAAACTCAACATACCTGTTGAAAAACAAAAGCATTGCTGTTGTTACGAACTGTAAATAAACAATTTTTACAGAGTCCATTTTATACGAGATTATCGAATCAACTTCATTTCGCCGTCTTTAGAAGCCTTTGCGCATAAATTGCATTGATTTATGCTGCTTTTATTAGTTTAACCTACACAGTGCGTATAGACACGATAATTAGTGAATGATGGATTGGACAGCATGTGGATGGAAGCGATCGTGGTGTACTTATGCGGCAGTTCAATGGAGGAACTGAAGAAAACCACAAAAGTTACAGTCAAGACAGCCGCCCACTGGTCCCAGATTTAGACCCCAGATCCGTCCGAATACAACACAACCGAATGTAATAACAGGTCCATGGGACAACAAATTCGTGGACCCATTCACCAGTCCATCAAGACGATGGTTCATAATGTCCGTAGCGAACAAATCCCAGAATTTCTAACAACCCTGAAACATGGGGTTTTGCCATCTAAGAAGAAGGAGGTGAATAATAACTGTTCTTCATACCAGACGGTGCAGCAAGTCTGCATGACCATGGCCATTCCCCGCATGCAAGATTCATCTTTCAACGATGACTTCTCTCATTAGCCAGATACGCAGACAGTCGTGTAGATGGTTCTATTTGGATGATGACCTGATACACTTATAACAAAATCATTAACAAGACATGTAGTTAAAAAGCTATTAGGAAACACGAGAAAATGATTAGGTTAAATTGATAACGAGCTGCAAAACAGGGGAATTACGTTACAGGCCATAAAGTAAATAGTGGCCGTTATGTTCTTGCAAAAATTCATACTTCAGGCCTTGTCTACAGCACTCGAAAGTCTTGATCCATTAAATAACACGGAAAAATTACGTAACCTACATTTGAGCGCCGTCCTGCTTTGTAGTACAAAAAAATCTATACGCACACGTGAAGAAACGCGGGATAGCGTAGTCAGCATAGTGTATATGCTACCGCCGCGATAACGGAAGATTTATAGTTCGATTCCCGGAACTGGGTAGAAAATTTTTACCTTTCCACAGCGTCTAGATAGGTTCTAGGGTAAAGGGGAATCTGTCATCGGGGATATGGCTGAAGGACCCTGAATCTGACCATTTATCTTCCCGTATGCCTTCATACAACGCGCTTAATATGCACGCGTCAGCCACTGTAATATGCACAGCACAGTAATTATTTAAGATATATAAAATTGCATGCATTATTATAGTCATTCATTACGAGGGGCACAGATCATCACAAACAGTCGTTCATTTCTGTACAGGCCCAAATCATGGGTCCACTTTAATACTGGATCGTCATTACCTCGAAAATACAGAAACCGGACATTTAGTTTACCTTACGAAAAAAGTGTTTTAGTTTCCCTTGGTCAGAATGCTTTGTTTGTTTGTTTGTTTGTTTCTTTGTTTCTTTCTTTCTTTCTTTCTTTCTTTCTTTCTCAGTCTTGACCTCTATCTACCTACTCAGTGCAATTGTACAGGTTATTGTTGCCCTTAATCACACTCAATGACACACACACACACACACACACACACACACACACACACACACACACACTCAGTAGGACTCCTCTGGACGAGGGATCGACCCATCGCAGAGACCTCTACCTGACAACACACAACACTCACAACAGACAGACATCCATGTCCCACGGCGGAATTCGAAGCCGCAATCCCAGGCAGCATGCGGCCGCCGGAATCGGCGGTCAGATTTCTACGCGATAATAACAGACTTCTGCGGTGCACAAAGTGCATAAAACAACATAGGCCAGAGCTGTTACGGTTCACTGGACCGGTTTAAAGCATTCACCGATCACTATGCCGCGCGCCGACGGCAGAAACTCTTGTCACGCTGGCGCGTGTGCAACGAAAAGTTGAAAACGTTCACTTATTGATGTCGCAATAGCTATTTGTCCGTCCGTCCTTATATCTACCTTCATGAAGCAAACCCATAACCTCGAAATGGATAAACATTAATTTCACATTCGGGAGTTTTAACTACATTTGTCTACACTTCCCAGTTTTAAATAATATCGGACAAAAATACCGGACACTTTACATGACGAGCTATACTTGACCCTTTCAAGCAACTTTATTGTCAAACGTGAAATACGTGACGTATCGGAGAGAAATTTCTCTCGAACTAAAGTTGAAAAAATTGAACATATATTCAGTGCCCAATACACTGGCCGTAAGTCTGATACAGCGTTCGAGATAATTACAGAAAGGGGATTTTATGCTATCTCGAGTTTAACGTCCAGTGCTCTTACGCTATGAGTACATTTCATAATTTCCTAGAATACGACTTAATGATAAGGAGGTTCTAAGAAAACTCGAGCTTTAAAAGTGTAAAGATATCTGAATTACAGCAGACTGCTGCAGTTTCGTGATTTGAATAGCCTAGGCCCTACAGCAGGGGTCTTCAACCTTCACTTGCTCAAGGGCCACATTTTAGTGGCAGAAAGATTCGCGGACCGCATTCACGTTTTACAAAATAAAGTTTGCACATTATTGCAGGACATGTCCACTAATATTTCCCTACATAAACATACATGAGATGGTTTTGTCGTTTTATTTATTTATGGTTTATGATTCATTTTTATTATTACTTATTTATTTATTCCCCCTACCCTGCAAACATTCCCTACTACAGTCTTGCAGTATTTACTACGACATTAACCCAGATTTAATACACAAAAAATATTTTTAAAATTTTAGTACAAAATTTAAAATAGTTCTGAACGAATTTTATTCAACATTTATTTATTTATTTCAATTAAACTTTTTACACACAAAATTCAAAAGTTGTTTGGGGGCCGCACAAAAACATTCGGAGGGCCGCGGGTTGAAGACACCTGCCCTACAGCTTACTTTAAGAAAAAACTAGGATAAAGAACGAGCGGTTTAGCTTCGCAGTTAGTGCCGGCATATGTGTACACCACACCATAACCCTACCTCATGAATGGCTAAACCGGTATCGGAAACATTCCAACTACATAGCGACGTCGACTGAGAAACACATATGAGTATCAATTAATCACACCATCTTGACTGAAATAGGGCATAACCTAAGCGAAAGCACGTAATTACAGTTCTTCCTTTCTATTTACATAAGACAGACTAACCACCATACCTCCAGCGTATGTTCACAACTTTGGATAGCACATCCGAGGTTCGAACATATAATCCGGTCTGTCACATCGCTCACTGCATCTAGCATGGATATGTTCCTACCTCCAAAAATCTTCCCCAAAATCTGAAGCCAAAGGCCACCGGTTCTTCAAAATTCTCTGACTACAAGTTCTTTTCAAGCCGTCTCCGAGCATCTCATCCTGTTCTCAAAAACTTAACTGTGTGGAACTCAGTTTTCAGCACTGCTGGCCATCAGAATCACATCCTGAAGTCGGCTGGATGTAGCAGATGACGAGCAAGTTGCCGTATCAACGACAGCCCCATGGTTTCACGTCCTGGTTGTTTCGATGCAGTAGTAACCGTCTCGTTACGGCACACGCCGATTTCTGGAGTTAATTCTACGCCGCGCTCAATTCGATTTGCTTCCTGGCACGTCAGAAAACAGACTTCATACTTCTTCACTAGGCTTTGCTGGAGCTTTATAGAAATATACTAATAGTGTGGGTGTCCACGGTTTGTGTTTGAGAATCTGGAGAGTCCGCAGGTTCAAAACTGGCAAGGATTACTGACGGATTTGAATCTTCACTTCACTCTTTTGTCTGAATCTACCGTGATTGGTTTATGTTCAAAAGCGTTGGAAACCCAGAAGCTGCATAAAACTTCTAAGTGTGGTATCATTATTTTGTTTAACGTCAATATTAGAGGCCAGAACATTAATTAGCTAAACATAGTTTATTATATACACCTCACATAAAATATGCTTTCATAAAAACATTTATTCTTCCCTCACCAGCCATTTCATAAGTAAACTTTATCATCTAAAAGCTGTCATATAAATCCAGAGATGTCAGCGTCGATGAAATAAATATCCCTTAGTCATTAAGCAGGCTGATGCAGCGGCAGTACTCTACACTTGTATTTGCCATATACATAGTTGAAACGCCGACAGTTTTAACGACTGTTCTGGCAGATTTCCCGTCGTTCCCACTAGGACTGCCACGTGTTAAAAGCACTTTAAAACATGTCGCAAACGCTTGATTTCAAATCCTCATCCAATAAGCACTCCTGATCACTTACCCACGTTGTGTGACAATGTCTAAAAACAAGCAGTTGACAGGCAAACATTCAAGCCAACCGACTTTGGTAGTCTTCAATTTAACCCAAGGTTAAGTATGGATAAGTTGGCCAGTTTGACGTTGTGGCGCTCTGAATTACGACAATGCATTGTAATTTCGTTGGTGGATACCAGGATTTCGGGGGAATACAGTGCCTTCATCTTCAGGAATTAATTGGGCCAAACTGGAGAACTCACAAGTTATACAGAAATGGTGTGCAACACAGTAGTCGCGATGAATAATGAGTGGAAAATGTGTTCTTGCTAAATGTTAGTATTCACCTCCCAGACTTCACCCAGAATCACCACGGCCGGGAAATACAGACCTTATACTTGGACCTTCTGTTTCCGTATCATAAACTCACATGTGGACGGTAACTGGCCTTGAATACGAACACTCCCGCACGCCATTCTGAGCGGTCTCTTTGTGAGTATAATCAGCGCTTGGACGCTGCAGTACCTGTCTCCCTGCTGTTTACAAAACAGTATGGCTTGTGGCGTATAATTTTTCTTGCATCCTTCCACGAATTTCACGGTAAACAGCTTCGCACAATGTGCAGGGTGTACTGGTTCATCCAACTGTTGTATTACCTAAAACGGTGAACGATCGAACATACACTTGCATGACAGAAGTTGTTCGCTTTTTCAATGTGACCTCCAAAGACCTTAACACTGACCTGGTGTAAAGGCTTGTTACAGAGCAGTCATTCAACCCTACCAACAAACTAGTATCATACGCCTACAGGTGCGGTCAATACACCTTTGTAGTCTGGAGGGGTAGAATAAAATATTTGCAAGAGGAAGCTTCAAACGAAGTGTGCACGTGACACGACTACACTCCTTTATTTTCTCGCACTCGTTATGCTTTTGTTTTGTAGTACGAAAAGAAACGAAAACGTACAGGTGAGTTTATATTTTAAACTTCACTCCATAACGAGTTTACACGACAGCCAACAAGTACCCCGAGCTATAGCTTTAATCGTAAAACTAGAGACAAGGGGCTGCGCGCGTGTGCGTGTCTAGACGAATAATATATATATATATATATATATATATATATATATATATATAACTTCTTTGATCCCCTAGAGCGAAGAAAGTTCAAAATTAATTAAGCCAGCTTCAGAAGCCATTTAAAATTATACAACGGTTTCTACGTTCTCGTAACATCGGAAAATTTCAAATACGGCAAGCGAAATTAACATATCAGAAACACATCCAGGATGCTATTAAGATTAGATTAAATTCTCGGAATTTTTGATAACATATCATTTAAACGACAACTGACAACTCTTCAGTCAACGATTTAAGAATCTAGATATTAAGACAAAGACAATCACGAGTGTACCTGGTTAATATGAGTGTGCATACCGGTCTCTCGCCCCGGTGAGGTCGCTGATTGGGTGCGTCTTGAACAGAAAACTATTTGGACCCAGGAAGAGAGATTTTAAAGGAACAGGGACTCAGTATGTGGGTTCAAGTCGTGTGTTATGACCCAGTGGAGAAACCTTGCACAGAAGTAACGGGGATTTCTTGACCACGCCAGGCTTGACACACAGATCAGTGACCAATGCAGCTCACGACATGTGGCTGAACTTAGTGATAAAATGTGGCTGGGTTTTGGCACTACTGTGTGATATCAGTGACCCATTAAAGGACAAGCTTCTAGATCATCTGAAATTCATTTTTGGTAATTGGTAATTTTGAAATTCATTTGTGGGGCTGTCAGAGGCCTTTAAAAAAAAAGGCAGAACTCTTTCGGAAAGGGCTTGAAAGTGCTAGGCAGCGTTGGACAATGTTATTTCTCTTCCCGTGATTCATTTCCAAGTACCCGTACTGAAGACATGATTAGTTTCTTACCTGAAGATTTAGAAATAAGATTCAACTATTAAACTGGAAACCTCTTTCTCTGTTTAAGTCCGATATGCTCCATAAAATATGCAATTTGGACTGTCTGAACTGCAGTAGAGCTAAATTTTGCGTATCTGCGGATTGTACGTACATAAAACATCAATCCTTTAGAATAATGACGTTGATGATAATGCTTATAGGCCTAATAATAATTTCAATTCTTCAATTAATAACACTGCAAATAACAATAATTCCATTCAGTTCTTGTTGACTAACGTGTTAATTAAAGAGCAAAGCAGACTAACATAAACAGTACGCCATGCAAACACCAATAATAATAATAAGCCTGATGAGGGGATGGAGAAATAGGAGGTTTTATGTTAGTAATAATCTGAATTACACTTCCAGATGCGTCATTACTTTGAATCTAGCAATTACGGCCTTGAGACTCGCACTGCATACGCATGTAACTCGACGGCTGACCTTCCTAACGCAGAAAAAGAAAAAAAAAAACATATGAACAGTTCCGACAACATTATGGGCCTAAAGTAAAACTCTTTACGTTTTCGGGGATGCAAATCGATCACATCTGGTAATTAACAAACACCCGGCTGAAATATAGGTAACTATACCATTACCGCATCATTTCTACATAAGAAGCGTTTACCAATCTTGCAAACCTTGATAAGTCGCACATGTAAAACAACAGACTACAATAAAACAAGGTTTAGGCACTATTTTGACGACGACATTGCTTTTAGCACAGTACTATGACCACACATATTACTCTTCATACCCGTTACACCTTTAGCTGCTACATGTAATTCGTGGACAAACTTTAAAAACTTCAAAAAGCCGCCCTGTAAAACCGCAGTCTCTTCAGCTGGCGACGTATTATTCTGTTTGTGTAAAATTACAATTACAAGAAATGTAGACTGAATGTAATTGAAGGCCTTGGTGCAGTGCAATAACGTTCCCCGTAAATGTTTAAACTGTGGCAGCAGATGTTCTACACACCTCAAAAGTAGCTCCACACGAGCTATTGCTTATTTATACAGCCATATAACAGATGGCATGTCAGTGGTCAAAAGATTGTCTTCTCTGGCCAGAAATTTAAGGAAAACACAGCTACGCCACAGAATCTTCAAGATGACGGACGGTACTGGAAGATATTGGTGGTGTGTTGAACAAGAAGGACCACTCAGAATTCAACCCTTTTAAGAGAGTGGGGGGAATTTATCGTTACTTGAGGACGGCTAATCGTCAGACGATGAAATACAGCACGACAGAATCAAGTCTTTGGATGTGGCATTCATTTGCTGGCACAGTAGACTTCTGCAGGCATGTTACTTTAATATTTCTTCAAGGCCTACTAAGACATATACGAGTAAAGTAAAAACAAAACAAATTATCCATTCTGAACTTGTATCACCGTATTGGGACTCATGGTGCCCTTTTACTTGTGCCATTGTTTCCTTCATTATAAAATACGGGGACAGACTCCAATGCGGGATGATCTTGTGCAGTACGTGCGTGCGTGACATATCTTGGCTCCCAGTGACCGAACTATGATTACACTTTGTAGAACAGCAGTTCAATAAACTAACATTTGGAAATTTCCAACCAAGTTTAAGAATTATAAAAACCATTTCATATACGGGAAAAACTAGATAAATTTGCTTCTTAAACCCTTTGGGTAACTTGAATTTACTCAGATTTGAGAGACAGTGATATGATGGTACGTCACAAATTTTATTTTCGTCCACGTTGCACAGCTATAATTATCATTTTACATATGCTAAATAACCTTTCGTGTTACTCCTCAGCCCGTCTGCTGATTCTGATAACATCAGCTGTCAGAGAATCTCAAGGCGAAAATAAAATATCGAAGGGATGAGTCATTAGCCTGATTTCAGGAAATTGTATCTGACGAACTCTGTCTGAAACTCTTTGTTTTTACTTGCTTAGGGATCATGAAAATAAAAAAAAAATATTTTTCCCTGTAGAACGAAATTTCAGACCCAGCTTTGTCACGTGAAATAATTACAAGGTCACGAAAGAAGAACGGGAAGTGAAAACCGCCTTCCAACCCAAATAGAAAAACAAAGTTTCGGCAAAACCACTATCACTTTATACAAGTCACAGAACAAAGAATAAACAAGAAGTCAATATGCATTAGTTCTGAAGTGTATGTGTAAGGTAATTTTCCAGCAATTCTGCACAGAAAAGGGGTCTCTATTTTTCATGTTGGCTGGGACATGAGGGACTACAATCCCACAATACCTATCTGGTTGAAGGAGTACGTACAGAAACATACAAAGAACACTTGACACATAACGTGTTAGGTATGTTTATGATCTATTTGCCAAAGTAAATATTCGCATCGCCGCCACATTGTTACTTTACATGCTACAGAAATATTACTTAATAGAAACTGCACGTATTTCCCCATGCTCTGTTACCTCACTGCATTTGAAGACCCTACAGCAATTGGCGCCGGACAGTGACCAAATGGCACAATGGTCGCATTAACTTTCGTAAAAATATGTAAAATGCATCAAATTTGAAAAGGACATCACTGTCCTATGTCTCACAGCATGATTACCTCATAAGACTGCTTACTTTGTTTCTCTGTCTAGAAGGAAAGTCGGTTAAGTACGAGGTATATGGATACACGCATACATTTCTGGACAAAAATACACATAACACAAAACCACATACCGTAAGGCAAAGCAAAAACCAGTCCCATTTAATGTGTGAGGCAGCGACAAGTATATGCACACGGACAAGTAACACATGAAATGTAGCCAACAATGAATGTCTGTCGAGATAATCCAAAACGCGAAAAGCAGCTTAATGAAACTGCTGTTGTGGTAGGTCATGTCTTACATATACATGGAGGGCGATGGAGGGGGGTGCTGGGATTTCACTTCTTGCATACATGCAGGAAAACTGATAACGTATACATAGGCCTATTCTTTTACATTTTTAGTCTCAACGAAACAGGCTGTAAGGAAAACAGACTGTAAAGAAAGCAGGCTGTAAGGAAAACAAAGAGAACACATGCGAGTTTCAACTTCTCATTGCGTCATTGTATATTGGCAACGCAGAATATAAATAATTCCTATACCTGTTACGAACATTACAAGGTATATATACATATACATACACTGTACATATAAATGTTTATGTTTGGTTAAACTTTAGTAACGCTGCCAATATTCGAAAGAACAGAACGCCCGGACTACTGGAGAGGAATATATGAAAGTATGCTGCATGGCGAAGAGGAACGTGTGAAAGGAGTCGTTCTGTTGACTGCTTAACGTGGTCTCTATAAGCTGCATTGCCTGTGTTAAGAATGCGTGGAGTTATAGCTCCATTCCCCCATACATTTTATGGTGTGATGCTTAATTAAGCACAGGGACAACTTTAACTTACCTTTCTAGGACAATGTTACTAAATGGCAACTTCAAGATTGGTATATTTTAACTTACATGTATGGGGTTGTGTGGATCTCGCACAATAATTACTTCACTCCAGTTATATCCCTCTGATTTAGGGCATTCAAGTAGTCGCAGATTCACAAACAACAAGCGTTCAATAGGCCTAATATTGATGGGGATATAACACTTGATAGGTAAAGCAACCCCTGTACAAGCCTGGACAGCCCCTGCGGGTTCCAGGAGGTTGAGGCTCGCAGAATTTCTAGACAATCCGGCACATAAAGGTGATAAGGTTGTCAGCCCTATACACCGGCTGGCTTTACCCCCCAGGAAATATTTCTGGTACTCATTTCTGTTAGAGGCTGATCACTTGACAGGTCTAGGTGCAAATGGCAGGCAAATATCCAAATAAGTTCTAAATAAATATACAAGAATGTGACGCAGCTTCATGCTGCTTAGGACGGGAATTAATCGCAGGCTGTTACGGGCGCAGGAATGAATCTCCGGTTTCCATAGAGGGCAGCGTTATTCTGTAAAAACTGAGCGAATACTAACCTCACAAAGAAACTTTACATGAAGTCAGTTAAGTGATGTACACGTCACCGTTACCCCCAACATAAAAATATCTGTAACAGAATGAAGCTAGAGTTCTTTAACGAAATCACCATTCTGCACGCCAACGGAACGACAATGCTTTCGTCAGCCTTGTCTATCTGCAGGCCATCGTTGTCGATGCGTCATACCGGGTATTACTTCTATCGAGAAATCCTGAATGCCGAAGTCAGAAAATGTACCTGATAACTTCACCACGTCTGTTCGCAGAAGTGGTTTAGATAACCGGTCGGAGGTACCCCACTGCCCGATAATCGCGGCCTCGTGTAGGTACGCGTGATGTTACTCCCAGATCTCTCAGAATACCACATTCTGTCAGAAGAAAGCACCCCAATCCGAAAGAACCCATAATAAATTTTAGTGTTCTGTATGTTTTGGGGTCATGGACCCTAACGAATCAAATGGAAAGAGCCTTAATGACGTGGGAAAGAAAAGTCTTCAGAAAAATATATGGGCCAACATATGAAAATGGTCACTGGAAAGAAAATATTAATCAAGAAATTCATCATAAATTAAAATCTCCTGACACTGTAACCGTAATTACAGTATGCGGAATGGGATGGCTTGGGCGTGTTTTAAGAATGGATGGTGAAAGGAAAGTAGAGAAGTTACTGGAAGGCAATCCAGGTGGGGGAGAAACAAGAATACCTCCAGTAAGATGGATCGATGATGGACGTCGAATTGGACTTGAGGAATACGGGTGTAAGAAGGTGGAGAACAAGAACTTTGGTAAGAACAGACTGGGCATCTGTCGCGAGGGAAGTCAAGGGGCTGTGGAGCGGAAGAAGAAGAAGAAGAAGAAGAAGAAGAAGAAGAAGAAGAAGAAGAAGAAGAAGAAGAAGAAGAAGAAGAAGAAGAAGGTGTCCGGNAGAAGAAGAAGAAGAAGAAGAAGAAGAAGAAGAAGAAGAAGAAGAAGGTGTTGGGGGCCCCCGCACCGGAGGGTCGCCGGGGGCTTTATACGCCAGCGTCTGTTCGTCTGTCTGTGTCCGCAACTAACAAATGGAGAACCATAATGCGGATTTAATGAAGTTTAATGAAATTTAAATACTGGAGAGTTCTGCTACAAACGTGACTGTATATTCCAAGTGTGATTGAAATCTGAGAAAAAATCAATATTTTATATGAAAGCTGCACGTGTTGTTATGCGCATCTCGACATGGCACGCTACATACTTAGTGAACATAAAATACTTCGGGAAAAACTGCAGAGGACGATGAAGTTCATATTTTATCCCCAGCGCATGTTTCGGCTGTCTCACTGTTTCTGAGGTAAAAGACGACCAAAGAGCACACGTGCCATTAGTTTTGTGCAATGCCAATCCTTTTTTCTCATCAAACCTTTTTAGCTGCTAACATGATAAATCTGCAAATACTGTATCACTTTACATTACAATTTATAGACACTATCATTAGAAATGTTATCATCTGCAGTGATGACTTCTGCAACACATTTCAAGACTGTACAATTATGTTGTTTGATTACAATTTTATCAAACGAAGTGATGACTCAGAGAAGATATATACAGGTCATTATTACTTTATGCGCTGCAAATGATGAAAAAGTTACAAACGTCAGACTATTCACGTCCAGTGGACACTGCTCTTATATGCATAAAACTTTCTCGCGTCTGTTGATGGATGTTTCAATAACCACACAGCACACAATATTTCTACACCATAATTTAGCCTAACACAGATGAAACAAATAAAAACAAATCCCACGTGTTAATCATAAAATTAACTGTACATTACAAGGTCTCCACGTGCTCACTTTCTGCAATATTTACTAAATATGTCTGTACAAATAAACTAAAAAAAATCTGATTTTTGTTACGATACCCGTGTCATCTCTCACAACGAGGGTCAATTCGCCTAAGCAGCAGAGTGCCTACTTTATCACCTAATCTAATCTAGCCTTACTTCTAATACCTTTGCCCTTTAACTTGTTCATATTAACAACAGATATGGCTATTACTTGGAAACGGACCAGTACTTATCTACATGTGAACGGCAAAATCTTATCGTTTGCTACGTCACTGTTTTACGTTTAGATCTATGAATAACATTTTGGTACCAAATGCGGGCGGTAGAACACCACATAGTTTCGTCGGAGCTTTGCACCACCACCTACCGCCGCGTTTTGAACGCACATGTAGTACGGCTCTAATTTACCAAAGGGACTATATAACGTCATCAATTCCGTACTGAAGACGGCAGTAAAGAAAAAAACTCCCACAACCTGTGCTTCTAACCAAATCCTGGGTGTTAGTCACAGAACTTCAACACTAAAAATTTTCAGTCGGTTGAGATTGCGAAAATAAGGCCACATCGGTACGTATGCACCGATGTGTGGGAACGGAAGTTAAGGCCAAGTCTTACCATTAGCAACCTCGGTACTTGATGAAAGTTACTTGTCAGCTTTACGTTTCGAACATTTTATCCTTCCGTACTATGATTGGGCCCCACAGCCATCTGGGTTTGACGGTATGAAGAAAAGTCCCTGTCCCTGCTAGGAATTTAAGCCTGGTCATCCAGCCACTAGCCAGTCATTTTACACAATCAGCGATACTGGCTCATGATCACTGTTTAAAGAAGGAAGATCACAAATGCAGAGATCGCTGAAATAAAAACAGACAGCAATACGACCGACGAAACGCTAGTCCACCAGAGTACCTGACTTCACGGTAGTTACAACTGTACTGGTATTATATACACTGGTGAAGCCTTGTGTACTTACGGCATAGGGATGTCGGACTGTTGCTGTGGATGTTCTTCTACCCCAAAACGGATTACACTCGGCGAATCGGTCCGGTCTGCACCATTAGGAATGAGTAGCATACTGCAAACATAACGTTTTCATATAGGAAGAAACCACCTTTCTGAAATAACATCGCGGCCTGAAAAGAAAGTATTACATCTGCACTCTACAAGAAGTTCGCCCTCTCCAGAACCAGTCACGGAAATACTGCCGGGAAAAAACTCGTAATTTTTAAAGTAACTAAACAGCAAAATAAAAGTACAAACTCTTCACTATTTTATATGCTTCATTACGCATACTACGTAAGTGTAACTAACGCAGGAGTTTAAACAAAGCTTTCTTGGAGTAACATTTTGCAGCTAAGAGTACTACGGAAAAGTGGAATGAATGAAAGGACGAAAACTCATGAGGCGGGTTGAAATGCTAAGAATGTGTAATACCAACATCCGAAAATATTTGTAATATTTTATTTAAAAAACAAAACGTTCCTGAATAAATTTATTATTGTAGCTAGCATGCAGTTTTTAATAACATACACACTCGTTGCAGCAATGTCTCGCTATCTAGTGCCACAATTAAGCGATTTTAACTCTTTTCACACCTCAGCATTTTTGGTTCAACGCACTAGCTCCCTGTTAATCTCTCTCCATTAAAATAAATTTACGACATACATGTGAGTGTACCAAGAATACTTGACATTCTAAGAAGCGAAACCTAATAAAAACAACTAAATAAGTTTTTGATGTACTGATGTACTGACAACATGAATCAATAATTTATTGGTTGAGTCATGCTACACTGTTATAAAATAAGAAACATAATCATACTACGCCCACTAACATTTTTCATTTTTTTGCAGCACGCAGCCCACGTGAAACGCAGAGAATTTCCTAGCTAATCGAGAAACTATTAACTTCTAAAGAAGGACTCTCTTGCATGGAGCTGGTTTATTAGTTAGGTGGTTAGTTAGTTTACCTTGGTTCCAAAGTCATGTCTTTCCATGTTTTATATTGTTGGCCTTCGCGTTCCTCTTCGGATTTCAGACAGTTTTTTAAGTTTCATGTTGGCTGCCTACGCAAAACTTTCCTGCTAGATGGGCATCAGCCTCTGATGCCTATCCATCGTAAAAAGATACCAAGGAAAATAGGGTCTATTACGTCGTCGCTAAGTTTCCACTTCTGTTACAGTAAAGATAAAGTTTTCCCTGAGCTTAACTAACTATTACACTATGACGACGAATGGGGAATGCAGGTACAGCTCCATGCATTCATAATCTCGGCCCCAACAAGGAAGTGAGTGGTCAGCGTCATGCTCTGGAAAATTTACACGTAGGGAAAGAGCGCTTGTTACCCTCCGGATAGCAGGGTGCATAAACGCTAGAATCGATGCGGTGGCCCCCGCAAATAACAACAACAACAATAAGGATGATGACGACGTTCATTATGACGATGGCGATGATGATGATGATGATGATGATAATAAGAAGAAGAAGGAAGAGGAGGACGAGAAGAAGAAGAAGAACCACAAAACGTTTATCATGGGAAATAACATTACATGTACGATACCTTGTAACAACAGAATTGCTGCGACATTATATACCCCACAAACACCGTTTGTTTCAGGTATATAAGCGAAAGTGTCCTTACAAAGGTGATAAATACCAATACTGCTACTGCTACTACTACTACTACTACTACTACTACTACTACTACTACTACTAATAATAATAATAATAATAATAATGCCCAACCCCGCTGTAAATCAAGCCCCGTCCATACAATACCATGGTCAATAAACTGAACGAACAATTCTCCCTTTTCCTGACAAAGCGAATGACACAGTTTACACGCTGAGATATCGAATATGATTGTACTACCTGCGCATGAGTCATTGTACATTGTCCAAATTTTAACCAACATCAGATAATATTCGAAACGAATTTCCGGATTCCGTGAGGCAGGCATTAAGAACAAGTATCACAGGAGCTTCATCTCTACACGTGCTTTTCACTGCGTCAAGTTCGTTGTTTGACCTTCCTTGATACGCTTACTGTACCTGCAGCAGAAACAGACGTGGCAGAAAGTATGATCCAATCTCTCTTTATTCTTTTCATACCTTCCTTCCTCCCACCCTCCCTCTCTCCATCTCTCCCTCCCGCTCTCCCGCCATCCCTCTGGAGTAAAATTACATTCCAAACGTAGCCTTGCCGATTTTATACACCTCACAGACCTTGATATTCATTTATTTCCGATATATATCGATTGCTGCGGACAGAATCACACCAAAAATATCACGGTGTACAGAGTCAGAAATATTTCTGTGAATTTGTCAAACATTCACCACACTGAAAATTACTCAAAATATAAGTTTTAGAGCTTAATAAATGTACTAAGACACACTGATACTATTTTATTTGACAGTTAGCATCACTTTTCACTCATATTATTTCGCGTAATGGTGATCATCACAGCGTTCGCCTCCATCCCATTTTGCCGTGAGTCGGGGTCCACGCGTTTGAGGTCGATGTGCTTCAGTTAATATTAGATTTTTGCTCACCACATTGAAGTAAGGTACTGGACTTTTTCCTTCGGCTCGAACACAAACGTCACATCTAACCTGTTGTTTATCCTACGACGAAATGTTATTACGTATGCAAGCCGATGATGACTGGCGACAGCTATCAGATACAACCATATCTGCAGGGTCAGTATTTTATCTGACATCGGTTTCCACATCCTGTACGCTCGTTTATCCCATTGACGTAGCCCAGTCAGCTGACCACCTATACGCGCAGCAGAGTAGCGGTGGTAAGTGGCAAACAACAGTCGTCAGATAAAATAAGTACCCTGCACACACACACACACACACACACACACACACACACACACAAGATGGGCAGCACATATGTGACATATTATAAAGGCATGTAATATCCTAGAAAAGAGGTCTCTCTTATTGCTTAACATTTAAAGAACAACTGTAACTAATATGAATGAGTAAACAAACACTGAGACAGTAATGTTCCTGGAGCTGTCCTTGAAGTCTGGCTCAAACAGACCGAAATGAATTTTTATAATGCAAAACCCACATCACTCCTGGAACACAGTATTTTCACATGATATAAATTCTGTAAACACGTTCCAGTACAAGCCACGCGTCCATCAGGACAATCAGAATCTTTCGAATGCCTAACAATATCTCATTTGTACGTCAGGCTGTTCAACGTAGCCAACGTCGATCAAAGCGAGAATTGTCACAGTAGTCAACGTAAAGACAAAACCAGTTCTAACCATGCTTAAGACAGATTTTTACAATTTTTCTGTATAATTTAGGTGGTTCTGGAACTCAGTGAAGCTGACCGACGAAGAAGGGTAGAATTTTGCAACAAGCGTTTTCGGATGTCGTAGGAAGGTGAGAGATTTGTGTTATGTCAACAAACACAAAACAAAATCTTCTGCAGCTACAGCAACAAACGACCTCTACACACTGAACGTGTCACAGTATGTTGTAACATTTGTTAAGCTACAGTCCTTGGGACGTGTTTGTCAAAGCTGCTAATGCCACCGTTATTACCGTGGCGTCTGAATGGTAACAAGCAATTATAAGCGATTTTCTTATTCCAAAAATGAGGTACATAGAATCTGATAATAAAAATTGTTACAGCAGGACAAAACAAAACAACTGTCAATATTGCAGCAATGTGACTGTTCACATATCACATAATTTCTATAGGCCTATTTGGATGCGTCAGCTAGCCGCCCAGGCGTCACGACTAACAGCACCGGAATTCCTCTTCTTGTGGAATTGTCTGACATATGGGACCATTCAAGGATTACACAGATACACCAAGAAAGAGACCGTATTACTTTGAATCTACAATGAAAACATATTTATCATCTGCATCAGTGCTTACATAAAATTTCGGCGTTAACTTAGAGATCTAAGTCTCAAAGTATTCTTCTCACGTTGTTTTGTATGGTTCGTATATACGCCTACAGTCTAATAAACTCATCATTCGACAATCACGTGTGTATTCCGTTTCCCATAATTCTGTTAGCCTACGATACACTTGTCATATCCCTGTGATTGTGTGGTTTAACACAACAGTCGACACTTGCGGAACACGATACGACGATCGTCCCAGTGAAGCACACCAAAGCAAAGTTTCCTGACTTTATTCCCTCAGCAACTGAACTGTAGGCATAAGTATAACCATTCGCTATAAATTAAACACTTTACTATAAACGTAGCTAACAGCCGGTACCGAAAAATATCTGAACCGACGACAAAGACTGCTATATTGTGCTGGCGATTCGGTACTACCTCATAAGTCACAAGACTGCGATTGCTAGAGATAATCAAGAGTTTTCCAAAAATCTTACTACACTTCACTGAAAATGAACGCGTAGCACTGTAGCGAAAAACCGGGTTCGTGACGTCTACAGTGTGGAAGAGCTTGGCAGCTTCGCTTATTGTACAGTCGAACTCGGTTATAACGTAATGAAAGGGACTGAATATTTTGTGTCGTTATAAAAGAATGTCGTTATAACCGAGGAGTATAGAGCTGTATTAAACATTCTGGATGTTAAAATTCTTCTATAAAAATTTTTGTTTTAATATAGCTTTACAATTACGCAATACTGCGTTGTCTTCGGAGGTGTGAACTCTCTGCGGTCCCGGCCTGCAGGCCCGGACCGCAGACAGTGCACGCCTCCAGTACACAGTACACAGTCAACAGCACACTCACTCAACTATAAAGTGCAACCTTAGTGTAACGATAACAAAAGGTTCTCCCTGAAGATGACCCAGCAGGGTCGAAACATGTAGGAGTGTGTTACGATTGATGATAAAACTCTCTTTGTGCATTTGTTGGTGATTAGTGTTTTTGTATAATATAGTGCACGGACATGGAACACATTAAATTTGCTCTACATCCTATCAACAGATATCGTACTTTCAGTAATTTCTGAACACATACACAGTGGGCGAGGAGCGCCAGATAGTAGGTCTATAGTCCATCTAGAAAGAACAGCTTAATACACAATTAGCAGACCTTTAGTAACAGCTTACTAAACAAACAAGTGCGCCTGAACAAGCAAGAAAACTGTATAAAAATTTGTCCTATCGAAGAAAAGCTGAAGAAACAGCTGAAGTGTTAGAAAGTAAGTTTATGATAAGGAACATTTCTGCTTCTGCTGCCATTCAAATGTGTCACAGGATACTGTCAGCGACCTGATCACAACACCACGCGTGCTTTCAGCAAACGGAGTCATTATTTCTCATTTCTGAGTGCAGACTATGTTTCTCCATGTTCAGTATGCTAATGTTAATATGAACTGTTAAAAAAGTGGTTGCGTTTAGATAACTATTAACAGTGACATATCAAATAACAAATTACTGTTCTTATTAACACATAAAAAGCGAACTGCACTACATTTCTTCAGAATGTCAACATGTGTGGTAGATATACTACTCCTTAACGCTTGTGAATGTATATCTATTCCTTACTGCTCGTAACTACTTGTACACTGTACCAGTCTTCTAAATTTGAAATAGAATTCTAACATGATAGCACATGTACGTACAACGTAACACGGAGGCACGTTCGCATATTTACATGCTTGAGAGTTCTCAGATAGTCATGCCATTTAATGCACCGTCGTCCAAATATTTTGTAACTGCTGATTTAACAATAATTCGTGCACAATTCGTGAACATACTCATAACCCATCTAGACATCAAATTTCAAAATCTTTGGCATAAGCAATAAACACTAAATATTATTGTTGCATCTTTCTATTTTCTTTAATTACGCATCATGTAAATCGCACGAGGAAAGAATACACTGAAACAGCAGACGGGTCACTCGACCACGGTCTACTATACACGTACAGTGCGGTTAAACAAATCGTAGTGACAGGCAAGTCGTTCGGTAATCTGTACATCTTCGCAAGTCTGACCGCGAAACGTGTTTTTCCAGATCAGATGGAATTAATCTCAAATAAAGCGATAAATCTTAGACTTTATGACTGTGTTTGAACTTTGCCTTAATTATCGGGCATGAAAAACGCATGTATTTTACGCCATATTATATGTAAATAACTATTTATTTGTTCTCTCCCACTCTGTCGCATTGATTGTAATTATTCCGCAAACGGTACGATTTTCTGAAGAAATTTTTATAGAAAACGTGTTCTTTCTCTAAAACTTCATCCGAATCTCGATTTTAATGAAATTTGTATCTGGTCGACATATTTCAGTGAAAGTTGTCAGTATAAAAATTCACGAAAATCCGTCCAGCTGGTGCCGAGTTGTTCCATGCAGACAAACATACATACTGCACGCGCGCGCGCGCGCGCGCGCGCGCACACACACACACACACACACACACACACACACACACACACACACACAGAGAGAGACACGACGAAGCTAATATTCGCCTTTCGCAATGGTTCTGCAAAAGCGTCGAAAAACGAAAGGATGTGACATCACACGTGTTTTAAACTGTTTACCTCTGAGCTGCCGCATGGTGTTAAGCTGTAAATTGCATCAACGTGTCGAGCCTATATCAGAACTCTTCCGCGTAAGTTTTTAAAAAGTCCACAAACAATGTAAATAATAACAGGGCGCTTTTCTCTCGTAATAGATACAGACCCATGCAAGTTAGTGCACTGTAACACATAAACACTGAATTATTTGCACTTGTCATTAAGTTCAGGTACTAAAGAAGAAATTATGTGACACCACACATCGTCTAAATTATGCACAGCTGTGGTGTAGCATCACTGTGATGTCTTGTACGTACTAACTAGACTCATTATGAATTAAACCACGTACTTTCGCCTCGGGACAAAACAAAGGTAACCACGGATCGCATTACGCATTCTCTACCTTACATAATACCTTGTGAGTGAATGAGTGAGTGAGTGATTGGTTTTGTGAGGCCTGCGTTACCATACTTACGACAGGGCTTGGATTCCCAGTTAGAGCGTCGCCCTTGGTTTCGGTCGAAACCACGTAAAAAGTGGTCGTTATGAAGTAGTCAACAGGCATCTATCATTCGGTGTTAAAGTAACCCTCTAGGGCCAAAGTACATACGAACAAATAAACCGAAAGGGTACGCGTGTAAGTCACAGCTACAGGCGACGCGGTTTAGCGCCGCGAATCACTACATCAACCCCTCATATAACGGGGCTGTTTCCAGTATCGTCTCTCTATGGTCTCTCAAAACCACCAGACAGAAAGGACGGAGGCAGATAAGGGAGACAGTGGGATTATGTGTTGCTAGATGATAAACTACGTATCAGAGTTCATCTGACCACCATTTTAAAAATACTCCCTAGAAAATAGGATACAATGTTCCGCCATAACTACAATAGTTCGTAAGTTTCACAAATACCAACTCCGAAAAAACCTATACATATTATCTTAGTGACAAAAACGTTCTTGCCTCTCACTCAAGGCCTTATGAATTCTGCCGTTTTCCCACGCCATTCTTCTGGCTTCAGGACAGCTCTGAACACCTAAACAAAACGTGTTAAAACGAGGACACGAGATATTCACGTGCGTTTTCCCATGATAATAACGAAACAACGGCATCAACGTCACCACTGTTGTTTCAAAGCAAGATAAAAAGAACAATATATAATTATTGTGGACTCCGATCGAAAAGTTCCTTTATAATGATCCTACACATGTTCGTGGTCGTTAAATCCATTTCAACTGCATTTTTACAGTAGCCCAATGCTTAGCTTAGGTATTTTGTTTAATACAGTATTCTTACAACACAGACGATGCAATTACAGAGTATAATTTTTTATTTTCAGATAGTTGTTGTATATCATTTATTGCTGTTTCTTAAGTTTCCTTTGCGAACACCTTGGTTATGATTGTTGGCATGATATAAACCGCAACGGTCTCGCGTTTAAATTCCGATTTTGTATTTCATTCTAGAATGTAATCTGTAGATAGTCATTCCTTTGCCCCTCTCGCTCTGCCGTATTTCTTGTATCTCGCAAAAAGCACGATTTTTGGAACAAAAAACGTTTGACATAAACGTGTGATTTGATTTTCTCCACAAGCTTTATTTGACGCTTTTCTCAAGCCAGAAAGGATTCAGTGAAATGTTACCACACATTTACATAGACAGGAGCTGCAACACTTTCCCAAGTCGAAACTCGGTTATCCTCGTCTTTCGTTCCGCGGAATGTGAGACGCGCAGTCTGCGGCAGCGAACAGCCCGTGTACGTTGGTTACGACTGATTAACGTCCCGCAAAGCAACATTTGTCCGACGACATTTTAAAACTGGTACGCCTTGACGTCACTATATTACATCGTGATTCTGAAAGTTGAATAAATCAAAGTTTCCTTTCACAAGCACTTTGCACAACAGTCTTTCTACTGCCACTAACGCTGTGCAGCGTATTACAGACTGCTACGGCTTTCTACTCTTGTTTTTAACTAGGAGTTCCTACTAAATTTAGTCCTGCTTTGTAAGCCACATGTCACCATTTGTAAGAATTCTTATTAAAGGTAAATGTGACATGTTCCAGCGCACGCCATGAAGACATAAGGGGGCGTGGAGGTATAGCGACTCTCATTCTTACCTCGGTACAAAATAGAGGTGAATGGTTAGCTTCGCGTTCCGGTCGCTTACGCCGGGGTTAAGCGCCCCCGGTGCCACATTGACTAGGAGGCAGGGAGGTTCCCACAGCCGGTCCGGACGCTTCGGTGAAGAGAAAATTCGTACTCCTGCCAAGAATGGAACCGCAATTCCTACGCTGTCCAGCCTGTAGCCTAGTCTGTATAGGGACCATTAAATCCCGGCTCCCATAATTCTCAGTGTGACTGAAATATTTTGACGAACTATTGCTGTGTGTCCTTCTGATAAGGTTAATTACAACCTTTCTCAATGTGGCATACTAGGGTACATTAAAATCTAGCGGTGCTCTAGTTTATCAACAAAAGCAAAACGATGCATTTTAATTACAAGCATAGACCTACGCATTATTTGCTATTTTACATAGTGCAACTTATGTAAGTATCATGAGAACTGTAAAATAGAGCGCGTGCAGAAATAATGCAGTGCAACAGATTACATATACAAGTTATGCATCAACCACTAAGCCAGGCCAAAGCGTTAGATAACAGAATATTGGTCAGTGGTAACTGGTTATATAGGCGCCTATACAACAGTCATAATATCCTAATGTTACCTAAACAATCCCATTATTTAAGTGCCCTTACACTTTATAGTCCGGTCACTTCATTTTCGGTCAACGGGAATATGCATATTTATAATATGATCATGATAAATATGGTAATCAGTTTCATTGTTGTTTGTTTCAACAAAATCCACAGTCGTTTCTTTGGTTTTGTCATAACGCGTACAAAGTAATCACACGGTGCTAAAAGTCGTATGTGTAAAACGAAAAATAACTAGGTTTACACTGCCTGTATCATCCACGTTTAATGCTGCCAATATCACTTTTGAGATAAACCGAAACTGCATTCGCTTTTTAACTTTCATAAGCATACACAGAACTGTGTTAGCAAACGAAATAATCGAGCGAATGGTTTAAACAAGAACATACTAACAGGGCACGATGAGAGGGCATGGTTCATGAAGTACACTTAATCTGCATTTTACTAGATATTGAACCTCAACACGTTTTATATTACGTACTCACCCCTGCACTGTGGGTACATCAATGGAGTGGGACGAGGGTCTCTTGCGGTCTCCGGCCATGTCCGCCAACCTCGCGAAATCTGTGTCCTGGTCCATGAGGCGCGCCGACTTGCGCGACTCCAGCAGACGCACTTCTTCCAACCTCTTTTTTAATTCGAGTGGACCCTGAAATAAAAAAAACACCGTCACGTGGCAGGGTGACGAACTGCAGGGCACAGCAGTTGTTAATGCACTTGCGATGATGGAAAAGGAAAATTTTTTCTTCCACTTCGCTCAACCAAAACAACTGTTCCCTTCACAAACTTAATTATGTAAGCAAGCTGGTATACTAACATAGGCCTCCAGCACAGCGAGCGAGCTCAGTAGCAAAAAGTCGTATTAAAACTTCCAGGGGTCCAGGATTCGAATAAGTGTACCTACATCCTTTAAGATAGATCCTGCTTTCCGTACTTCAGTCACAGTGTCCATTAAAATGAATCAATGCGTAAAATTACGACATGAAAACTTCTCGGGTTAATCAAACTGATACCGCCGAAACATTCCAGAATGCTAAATCCTTGGAGGCATACGAGCTACAACAACAACGAGAAGAAGAAGAAGAAGAAGAAGAAGAAGAAGAAGAAGAAGAAGAAGAAGACAATAACTCACGGAAACATAAAATATAAAAGCAGTTAACTTTATATTTCACGTCTTCCTGTCCGTAAAATCACACCTATGAAAGGAAAAATGAGCAGAACACGCACAGTCAATGAATCCTTTCTACTTCTGGATATGTTTCCTCTGGCTTTGTTCCTGATCAAGAAATAACACCATGAAAATATTTCGCGTTCACTGCACAAAGCGAGATACAGTGAAACGTAGAAATGCAGAAATTGAAGCAGTAAAGTAAATAAATAAGAAGACATTGACACTTAAATTGTGTCGGCTGCGTAGGTTGACTGCGCAGAATGCAGGGTGAAGATGAAAACGAAGAGAGTGCGCAGGGTCTGGGTAAAGGTCATGAAGTTTTTCATTGTTCTATCCCACCAACTGCGTCGTGAGACTGATCTAAACCACAGGAAACTTAAACAGTAAAGCCGGTTCTGCAAGGTAACAATTTTTTATACGCCAGCTTATTTGGAAGACATTCCTGTATCTGAATCTGACTGCCCACCCAACCTCGTATTCAGTGGGTACTCGTATTCAATCACACACACACACACACACACACACACACACACACTTGGCAGGACTTCCCTGGACGAGGAATTGTATTCGTTCTGTGTATTACCCTAGTATTAGGACGCTGCTTCCTGCTGGGGCCGAACTCCGATATCAAATTGTTGTAATGACCCTCCGTTTATTCTGCAGTGTGTTCTCCTACGTGTCGAAATTAAACGAACACACCTGCATAAGGGCAGTAGCAGAGAGAGAGTTAAAATCGACGAGACAGTGTAGCACGTAGCCTATTCGAAAAATCAGTGGATTTCTACACAGCAGCGCATTCACCAGCTTTCTCTTGGTATTTTGCGGTGTAAGCTACATACTTCTGCTCAGTTCTGTCACACTACTGCGTCGTGTGTGTGTGTGCGCGCGCGCGTGCGTGTGTGTCTGCGTGTTTGCCTACTTCTTCGTTCCCCTGCTCTGCAAATTATTACACTTCCATAAGAATTTCACATGACATATGAATGACCCTTGAAACGCACAGCCTTGAGCAGTTACAGGTATACCTGCCCTTTGTACTGGCCTGCAGTGTTGTCCAAATAACTGCAGCAAAATCTGAACAGTAACGACTTTTTTCCAACATTTTTCTCTTTTCTATTCACTCCATGCGTTACATACCTCCATCTTTCAGCTTCCGAGACATTTTAGCGATCTTTTCCGTCTCATTCGTTCTACGGGCTTAAAACAAAAGTAAAGAGATGCATTCCAGTTTTGAGCATAAAATTGCTAGATGCGTTTTCTTTGCAATTTTTGCAACCGTCAGTATTCTCGATGAACACTTCGTGAACTTCCTTACAAAACTACAGTTGCAAAGCTACTCTTCCAGTCTGCTACCTATAACAGTAAACGCAAGTAACATAAATTATGCAAGTGTGAATGTACCTATTGTAGTGCACGTGTGTGAAACCTTTTTCCTCCACCCTGAAGGAAGGATGCGAATTGCTGAGTGTGTTTAAAGAAAGGTTGCAGAGGAGAATACTGAAACTAAATGGGACGAATTAAGGGGAGGTTAGAGAAAGTTACATCTCGTCAAGCATTGCCTGGATGATGAAATCAAGTGGTCAAGACGTATAGAACGCATACCAAAAGAGAAATGGATACAACATTTTAGCTGGGAAACCGGAGAGGAATGACCATTTCGGAGACACGGCCGTTACAGCATAACACTAAAAGGATATTTAGAAGAATTAACAGCGTTACGATGTGGAATGGAGTGGAGTCACCTGGTTCACTCTCCTGCCGCAGGCTGTAATGAACAGTGGAGTTCCATTACGGGTAGGGCACTTCTTGTCTAATTCATAACGGCTACCCTCACAGACTGAGGTAGTTAATATACGTAAAGGAAACCAGGAAATTAAGTAGGCCTATTGGATAATCAAAGTTATAAATAACTCGTCAAGCAATAGGTAAAGGAGGAAAAAGGACTAAAAAATTAATCTATAAATTCCGTCTTGTTCCAACAACAGCAGTCCCGCCTATTCTGTCTATACTACTACAAAAATGTGCTGATCACTGCACCAGACAAACACACTTTGGGGTGTTTCTGGGTCACGAAAAGGCATCTGAGCACTCGAGCGCAGAGGTAAAGAACGCGTGGAGATTCATCTCCACGCCCTGTAAGTCTTCATGACACATTTTATGTGGATACACAAATCGAGATCTCAAGACTCGATCTGCAGAATTGGTTTAGAGAAAATGCCGGAATAGCACCTAGATCTATTGTTAACGTTCACACATTTAACATACGCGTGACAGAGGTTGTGCATCAGATTTCGATACCCCGCGACTTGAACACACAGACGGACTGCCAAACCGTCAATTCTTTCGGAACGTGAGGCAGACGGTATTCAGGTATGACACTGACGTGGGCGGGTGATGTCTTTCACTGAAAGAACCATGCAAATTATGCACCGTCACGACGTCAAAGTCCACGTGCTGCACCGAACTCACCTCTTCTCCACTGCACACGTCAGAACCAACGTGGACCCATAAGCCGATCCCCATGTATGTATGATCTAGTTTCTTCGAGTTCGAATAAACTTTGACATAGTAGCAATGTCTATAAAGATAATTATTGTTGTTACTATTATTATACAATTAAATGGGTAGAACATGTAGCACACATGGACGTACGAATGTATATGAACTTCTGCACAGAAAACTTTTAAGGGAAGAGACAACTTGAGACACAGGCAAGGATTAAACAAAGGGTTGGGGGATAGGGCTACGGATATGGTCCGTGCTAGTGCCTTGTGTATACGGTTATGAACTTTACGTCTCCAAAGACGACACTAAATTTCTTGATCGAATGACTATTAACTTCTCAGGAACGAATCTACCCCAAGCAGTAACATTTATTGTTGTTACTGTTACAAATATCCCATTTCAAAGCTGCGTGTATTAGACAGAAAAGAACCGTTCAGGGCTTATTATATTGCACGATTCTCTTCGACCGGATACACTAACTTCATTTGTACAAGTATCATCGGATTCTGTTGAAGGTTCGCATTCACAGTTCTTAAGCAAATGTATCGTAAAAGGAACGATTATGGTCCAAATGGGGCAACATTGGCTATCAATGTGCAAGACTACTTGGATTAAAATATCCTAGATCATTCCCTTACAAACCACAAACTTCAAATACCAGCAGCTTTTCCATTCGCAGGTGTACAGTTTTGCCAAACGTTGTATTTGATTCCACGTATCCACCGTTTTAAATCTCTGTATATATGGACAAAATCAGTGGTTTCGGCACCCAGAGATTCACATTTACTGCAGCCACAGCTGTTGTAACATCCAAAACCAGTAGTCTAGCATCTACATTACCACTGAAGTTCGTCTCTTTGCGACTCTTTCTACACATTACCTCATTTATTTTTAAACGTCTTATTAAGATTTCTTGTCTTGTGTTGAATGAAGGAATAACGATGGGATTTTTCGGAAACGTTACTCTCGCTGCTGGCCAGAGTGCTGAATCTGAACTACAGAGAAGAGCGAAAAAATGTTTCTTACAAATCTTACAGTTACAAAAGGAGAAGATATTGATGGAAGGTCTATGCATATTTTCTGCAGATGGTCTGTTGGTTTCGATACGATAACCACCAAATACTTAAATGTGCTTCATAAACCTATCATGTTACAAATGCACCAAGATAAGCTTTGAAAAAAATACCGACTGATAAGAGTCATTTTTTGTTCATTTATCCGGTGATTCTCGCTGTTATCGACCCAACAGCCTTACCCTTCCATTATCCAGATAAAGAGATACGTCAGAAAATTTGCTATCAATCTTTCTATGGCTTATCTGAGCTATTCAGTGCTGAGTCACATAGTGACAGGAAACTACTCATACACGGGTTAATGAACCAACTTATATTACAGCCAAGCAGCATGGTCTACCACAGTACTGGCCTCCATACTGGGCATAACACCCTGAGAAGTCATCTCCACATAATGGGGCTGTTACATAGTCCCTTGTGCAGGAAATGTGGGGCTGGGGAGGAAACCTGAGCCCATGTGTTGTGTGAGTGTGAAGCTTTGGCAACACTCAGACATATCTATCTGGGATCCTTTTTCTTGGACCCTGAGAATGTGACAGATCTGAGTCTAAGGGTAATCTGGAATTTCTTCAAGAGGACAGGGCTCTTGTGACTTGGACCTAATGAGGCGGCACAAAGGGCCTGTGAAGGCCTACGTGCAACGGGACCGTGAGGGCTCGACCCACATTTACTCATTACTCATTACTCTACCACAGTACTTCACCTAACTAAATACACATATAGCTGTAAAGTCGCATTCCTGGTGCTGACCGTTCACTAATACTTCTCGTACTGTCACAAAAACAGCCGGTGTTGTGGTTAAACCCGGTGCCTACCAAACGCCGTGGTTGAATCGTTAGTAATATTACTTCGAATTTGCAACTTCCCAGGTTCAAATGTCGGCTATATTATGTGATTTTCTTCAGTCCCTCTAGGCAAATATCAGGATACTAACCACGACCGTTCCCTTACACTTTTTCAGAACACCATTCACAAATCATGCCATTCTATTTGATGCTAAACAAAGTAGCCAATTAAAAGTGTGTCATTAAATAAAAAGTAATCAATAAATATACGACGTCATGCCCAGTTCACGTTCTGGACGACGTAAGCACAGATATTCGCGAATTTGCCCTCCTCGCACTGGAGTATCTCATAATCCTACTATATATATATGTCTATATATGGGCCTTTAAAACTACTGGTTCTATAACAATAATAGTTCTTTAACAAACGTGGAGATGCCCTACTCTATATATATACATAATATATGGGCGTTTAACAATATTGGTTCTATAACGATCATACGGTTCTTTTAACAAACGTGGAGATGCGACAGCTGTCAGTGAAGAGATCCGAGACCCGAAATGAAGTCCAGGTAGAAGTGTTGGAGTACCTATCTTTACTGCCACAACCGGAACAGCTGTGGGCACCGCCTAGCCACTTTTAGCAACAGCTACTGACGAAACTGACCGCTTTCTTCCACATGGTACCAAATTAACCCTTTAAAGACAGAACGTAGTCTGTTTTATATAAGGACTCAGTGCGTACCGCGCTGTAAACACTCTACACTTAGGTTATAAAAATCAATCTCTTAATGTTTTATAAGGCAAAATTGCTGTTTGTTCTGAGATCCGTATAAAACACATAAAAGCAATGTGGGCACCACGCAGAATATTTTATGTTAAACCTGGTCGTATGTAAAGTTACCGCTAGGCTTTAAAAGGTTAAGTACACATGGAGCCTCACATCCACACCTCCTTCATGCACGCTTTCTTCGTGTGGTGTTAAATACAGGTTCTATTTACGTTTCCTACGCTTATTAAACCCCAAAAAATAAAAAAAAAATAATAATTTTTTTGCTGATGCTCCCCGTTTTCCGAAACAGCGTCACTTTTGTCGGAAGTTCCACACGCGTCGTTATTTGTCCTTCTGTTAAGTGTAACTTTGAAGATGAAGACGAATATGCAGTACTGGTGGAATGATACTGACAGGCGAAAACAGACCTACTCGCAATAAAGCCCGTCCCAGTGACACTTCGTCCACAACTAATCCCACACGGACTGGCCACGGCTCGAACTCGGGCTGTCGCGGTGAAAACTAATCTACGTGTATATTACGAACAAGGATTTGGTTCCTACATCACAGAGAACACGCGGTTTCAATTACGCAGACCAAGCGGTTAATTATGCATAGGAAAATAATCGCTGCGTGTTGTGAGAATCATACGGAACAAATAAATACGTAACACGGTATGGGAGAAATTCGGATTTGTTTAACGTTAAACTTGACAGCACAAGCAGTAACCACTGAACTTTACACGGTTAATCGTGACCTCTACTTCTCACGTGGCAAAGAAGTAGGACTTTAACTAAATAAATAAAGGATTGGTTTACTCAACGACACAGTCAGTTGCTCAGATTACTCAGCAACGTACACGGCAGCAGTACGACCAACGCGGACCTGCGTTATGACTTTCCACTACCAAGTTTCGAGTCTGTTGGCTCAAATCTGTGCAGCGTTGACCTACATACCATAGCTTCTTTGCCTTAGAGAAATGCAAAGCTGTCAGCTGTGAAGCGCATGCATGAGCTGAAATTGTCTTTCTCTGTCTCACTCTCGGCGTCACGCCGAACGCAACAAAAATACCGGGAGATAAATTTAAAGAACCTCCATTTTTGCGTCTCACTGTCAATGTACAACTGTGACATGTTTAGGGCGTGTGGCAACTTTAGGGACTCTCTACTGCAGTCGTTCTTAACCTGGCGTGCAAGGACCTCTTGCGGGTCAATGGATAGTTTTCAGGGGGTCCGTGAACTTGGATGGGGAAAAAATTACAACTTTGTTTTCACTAACTTCTAGCCGAAATTTTGCTTTTGATTGAATAATGAGTGTAGGCAACAAAGGAATCTGTGGCCTCTAGACTCCAGAAATGTTTGTTAACGTAAATAAATCTCACCACATTTTATGCATTTAAATACATTTTTCTGGGAAGGGGTCCGTATGTTTCGCCAGACTGTCAAAGGGGCCCATGGCAAAAAATACATTAAGAACCCTGCCCTATTGGCAGGCCAGTACGATATACAGTACAATGTTTTCTAAGTCTAAATGTTTCTGGCGATGGTGTGTTAACAATAAATATTCACACTATTTTGGACAATGCCCATAATGTTCGGTTTTCTCAGACATATCTTTTCACAAACTGGATGTCTCCGTCGCCAGATGTAAAGGTTCCTACTCTGGATCCCTCCAAAGATTTACTTCCTCTTCAGTAGAAACTGACACCTGGTGACGGAAACGAATCCACTTCTGAGGTGTTGCATTAAAAGAACTCGCGAGGATTAAAATGTCCACGTTAATTAGGATGTTTTACATTTATATTTGGGTTTGGTTTTAAAAGGATAATTCTGTACAATGAGAGAGCGGAAAATCTTTCGTAACTGTCACAGCCCGACGGGCAGTGGTATGTTTTAAAACCAGAAGTGAAAGGAATTAACCAAGAGTGCACCGTATGCGTTATAGAGTAAGTCTATGACAACATGAACCTCATATCTGAGTGGCACATAATTCAACACTTTAAAGCACAGTAGTTTCTGCATGTGCCATCTGCTGTCACATTATAAAGCTCTGTAGTTCGCCCACGAATTGCATTTCTGCACTTCCCGTGATTCTCAAAATAAAGAGTTCTACGCACATTATTACCGGATCGGTCAGTGTAATATTGGAAAAGCATTTTGTTATCTATGAGGCAGAAACAGAATTTCTAAGTCTCGTATTTAGATTAACTTCAGCCTTCAAACGGTTTAACGCCGAATACCTTCTTTCCAGTCTGCATCCGAAACATATCGGCTGGCACATCAAAAGTAAGGACGACGGTACGATTAACAAACAAATATTACGGACAATACCTGATTTTTCTTTGACTAGTCTGTTAAGCGTTTTATATCTAGAATTCTGGGTTTTATGCAGCATTTCCCCTTGTTACACAGACGGCCTGCAGATGTGGAGTGTAGTTGCAGATAGGCTGAATAAGCAGCCACAGACAGCGGACAAGGTGGTGGTCCTCCAGCACTGGGGTTGCGTCGAGGCTAACAACCTCTTTCCCTAAATAAAATAGCACAGTAGTATGTTGTAACAACCATATGTCATACTGAACCTGTAATTTGCTTGTAATGGATGGCTTCGTCATGTACCACCCACCTTCATATCCTTGTCTTTCTGCACACAAAATCAGATCCCTCACACGCACATCTAACTTCTGTCTCAGCCTTCTTACGCTTCAAGGCACCTCAAATACAGCACATCCGTCTTTGCCTTCCAATTTCCTCTTTATTTGTTGCTCCTATATGTTCATTCCTTCCCTGGGAACGAACAGCTGCCGTGTATATAATTATCACAAGATTTCCTTAGTATTTTTGTGCCTCATAATCCTGAAACTTGATAGCTTCTCTGACTTTCCTAAAGCGGCATTTTCTTCAGCTCAGACAAACAATGGGACAGCCCACTCTCCAGCCACAAAAAAACATGCACGGACGCACATACACAGGAGCACAAAATTACTTTCTGGACGGGGTATTTTGTCTTGTCTGTTTCAGAGTCACGTTTCAGAGTCAGCGGATATCTGATAAGAGGTGGACCTCAAATTTCAAGAATAGGATTATATAGAATGTCACCATTTGTCTCGGACTTTAAGGGATTCTATGGTAGGGCGTCAATGACGCAAAATTCATATTTATATCTGCCACTGAATGGAGAATAATATTGAAAATGATATAAAAGAAACGGATTGTTAAAATACGAACATGGTTCAACTGCGTCAGAATAGGTAGGGTGCTGTGGCTGGTACTTGTGCACACGATAATCAACTTTTAATATGCTCCATGTCCGTGCATTGGCTCATATAAAAGCAATAAACCACCAACTAAATGCACAATGCGTATTATTACATTCACTATTAATATTACTTCCTCCTACATGTTTCAGCCCTGCCGCGTCATCTTCAGGGAGAACGGTTATTTACATATAAAGTTGCTTCGATACAGTTAGATTGAACATGTGCTGCTGTCAGCGGCAGGGCTGAAACATGTAGGAGGAAGTAATATTAATAGTGAATGTAATAATACGCTAATACGCATTTAGTTGGTGGTTTATTGCTTTTATACTACAATGAACGTCTGGGTTCCATAAAAGGCGAGAACCTTCACGACAACTGAGCAATTGTTAGCCTGTCGAGAATGACTCCATTCGATGAAGTCAATCAGTCAGTCAGTCAGTCAGTCAGTCAGTCATGCTCCGAACGTGTTGCAGGTTGCGTAGATTTCCGTCCCTTTTAAACAATTTCATAACCGCTTCTAGAAATTCAGGGTTCAATTAGCACAGGTTGCACTAGCAGTAGCAGTAGTAACAGTAGTGCCAGTCACAACGCATGAATTTACTCTTAATGGATTGCTGTTGCACTTAATGCATTGCTGTTGCACTTAATACGAAACGGTGTAACCGAGGCGGTACGTGGATTTAAATTTGAGGAAAGTCGGTCTTACGTGCATCTAACTAAATAATTCACTAATTAACTCATTGTAAGCCTTGCGTTATGAAACCACACTAGATGTAATTATACGACGGCACAGAAAATCTTATTTAAAATTCTTGAGGGCTGTACTACTAAACTGGGGGCAAACAGCAGCTGAGTTACGCAACTCGTGTACAAGTTATCTTCATTAAAGACCATGTACCTGCGTTTAACACGGAACAGCGATTGATTGTATTGGTAAGCTTTTCTACAGGCATCTTGTACAACATCGTGACTCGTACAACGCGTATTTGTCTTCTTGTAGTCGTCACGAATCTCTCTCTCTCTCTCCCTCTCTCGCTTCCATCTAAAGCAGCCTAAACGCACTCAATAGCTGCTGCCTACGTCACCGACGCTGTTTAACTGCTACATAACGCAATTTCCTTCTTTTTCTTTTCTTCGATTCCATTGCATTAGGAAATCAAACAGCATGTCCACATATGACGTCATCATTAACTTGCGAGGTGTTACCTGCAATGAACTTTAGAACGGTTTCTCTTTCTGCATTCAGTTATCTGTACTCATGTGGTGCGGTTTTATTGTTTCTGCAGTGCAACGTATGGAGCAAACAGATCTTAGTAAATTAAATTTTAAATGACGGCTCTTTTTTATGTTTGGCCTCTATGTATTGACAACTGCGAAGCATATCGACCATTTAAACTTCCATACGACGGATTCACAAACGACAGCTTTCTGATGTGTCAACTCCCAAAACAATCCCGGACTTTTCTAGGTATTATGCTACAAATCTGCAGCCACTGGCTGGGATGTGTAATAATACTGGTACTGCTAGGGTCGCAAGTACTATGTGATATATAATTGTGAGTCGTGGACAAAGAAAACTCGACAACCGCTGCTCTACACGTTCCAGCAGGGGATTTGGCTTGATTATTTAACGACGCTGCTCCTTATGGACATGACACTGAGATATTAGGTAAGACGATTCGGAATGGTAAGGCTGTTAGAACGCCGCAATCCCGGATCATATTCAGGAGGTTCCAGGTTCAAATCAAGGTCTTCCGCAGTTTCACTGAACCCTTCGGGGCAACTTATCGAGATAAAACCTTTACATTAAACCATGACCGCATCCTTCCACATCCTGTCTAATATAATATTTGTTAAATATCCATAGTTCGGTGCTATATATATAGTTCAAGCTACTGGCAGCGCCTTTAAGTAATCACAAATAAATATAATAAGATGACGGCCCGCTTGAAGGTACGACGTGAATATTCTCATTACGAAAACGGCCTGGGGCCGGATCTCGAATGGAAGTCATATGGATAGAAGTAAAAATATCGCCTTTGAAGGCCAAAACATATTGTCCCTGTGGCTAATTAAATATCACACCATGTACGTGAATGACGAGTGAAGATATGGCTCGGCACCGAGCGGCTTCATGAGATCACTTAACCCCGGAGAAAAACCTCCAGCCGCGCAACGGACAAAAACTGTGGACCTCCGAGGCAATCTACGCGCTGTGGGAAAGAACACTTATCTCTGTCGCTCACAGAAATCGAACCCTCTTCATACAACCCATACCTTCGTCACTACCTGAGATATCCAGGCTCTCACAACAGGTGTGTTACTGATATTAGTTATACGTTTTCGTTTTCGACTGAAGTATTTGCACCCCAGTACTGAATCCTGATCTGAACGCTAGGTCTAGCGAAAGGGTAACTGAAACGTGCTGCATACCCTTCAGCCACAACACACCCCCGGATCAGGATTCGCCGTCACTGGTGCACACCACCGCAATATTAACAAAAGGTAAGAGGAAAGTACTGTTCCATATACATGTCTAAAATTTCTCTGTACAGACAAATCGCAACCGTTTGTAACTTTAACATACTTTATCCACCAAGGACGTTCCTTTGGGTGAAACTTTAGTCCAAATATATATAACTCAAATGTCTCCGGAAGCTAATTCAGGATGCACAATGATTCGTATCGTGCACAGTCCGAGTTTTAAATTTCACATTTCTTCCCGTCTTAAACTACCATTTCGAATAATTCTATCAACAGCTGAAACATATCCGTTTTCACAGTTATGAATTTTAGTAGGTAGCGTTTATCAGACAATTTAATATTTATACTTCTTGCATAATTTTGAAATATGCTGCAACTGTTTCATCAGCGTACACACGTGTCTACAGACAAAAGCCCAAACAGATGTGAACAGGTTGCCTAACAGGTGCAACAAACATGATCTACTATGACTATATGCATACCTATCGGATTTGTGCAACGCAAAAGGTCAAATTCGAAAACAGCTTCGACTAATTGTCACATCTAAAGCAGGCTGCTTGTTCTCCACTTAAGTACATAATGTGAAGAGACAGAATTTCTTCGGAAACACTGTAACCTACCGATAACCCGTAACCATAAATGGACAACGTCTCTCCACCGCCCTTTTCCCCAGGACAAGAGCTCCCGGTACTCAATGGATACAAAGTTGTGCGGGGCCGACGGCCTGTATGGAATCGGCAGCAAGAAGAGAAAACCCTGCCAAGAATGGAACTCCGGTTATCAGATCCGTATCCTAAGTCACTACACAGACTGGGCTATACCGGTTCCAAATATATAGGCCTATTATATCATCATCGTGATCATCATCATCATCATCATCATATAGATATCATGGATTATATAAAACATGTAACCAAGACTTTGCGGACAGTCAATTACGAAATACTGATGTACGCCAGTAATTAGCAGCCTTAAGCGCTCGAGTCCCTGTTAGAACCTTCATGATGATTTATATCTGCAGAATGTTATGGTTTCATCTAAGTTCGTTCAAAGAACTACCACACAGTGATTGAAGGCACTCCTCATTACGTCACAGTTTTGTGGATCATCATAAGTTTCGAACGAACATGCCTGAGAAAGCCCCTGTCAATCCTGAATTAATGTACATATCTGTTTTCATCAGTTGTACCGGTCCGCTCGCTTGCATTTGGCATTACAATTAAGGCCAGAACGCATAGTCTGTGGCACACTGAGTACAGACTGAGATTGAGGATGAGATATGAGATTGTGATTACGGTCTTACGGGACTTGACGTGTATAGTTTCACAGAAAGTCATCTGTCCACCGACGGCGTCACAATAAAAAATGCCGTAATCTGGATGGTTGATGGTGTTTGAGAGCAATCATAATATTTGGACCCACCGAACTATAACAGAGAAAGACCAGGAAGTTCTTTGAGACGTGGGAAATTAATTTTTAAATATTACTTAAATTACACACTTCAAATGGTTAGTGACTAAGCGAGAATTGTATGAACTCTGACCGTTTCTTTGCATCAGCGCTGCTATTTACAGAGTGTATCGGCATGCGTTCTGTATCAGCGCAGTGACGTCAACATGCGTGTGCCTGTATCATCAGGCGTACCACCTGTTGCAGTACGAGGCCATGACTTCAGCATCCGGCCCCAGGGAATGATAACGACCTGAATCATGCAGCTAGACACAGCGGAGTCTCCACTTGCTTAGTCACGCAGCAGGAAACCATTCGGTACAGCACCCTGTGCAATTTGTTCCAGAGGCAAAACAGCCGAAACATAAAGCCGACTCGCCTAGCGTCGACGTCAAAAACGTGTGGAGCTTTACCTTCGTAACAACATACGTCTTCATGGCGTGGTATCTTGCACAGGAACAAAATTACCTTTAAACTGCCAGGACAACGCACCAACATTACATCGCATACGTTAATGAATGACTCTGGAGTGCTGAGACATACACATCCAGTGGCAATCCTCACCATAAAATAACATCTGGACACTGATGCAAACCGATCTTGAACTGGATATTTGACAACGCTCCATCAACAGTTGGGGGCGTGGGTTAACCACCCACCCCATCTAGCGCCGAGGTTAAAGAAATGGTACAGATATATATCTACTCCCCCTCTGTGCCTTCATGGCATGTTATAGGATGAAGTTTACCTTTACGTATCAACAGCTGAACTTAAGTTCTTCCAATAAGCTGATTATCAATTATGAATCCGGACAGATGGGAGAAGAAATGTGCTGGCGTTCGCTTTAGAATGTGAACTGCCTTCGACTAGGAACCAGTGATGAGTTTTTGTGATGATGCTGAATCACATAGACACAGAAACGCTACAGTTTAACACTGTTTTCTGTAATTTGCCCACTTTTGGGTGGAATCACAGGTGGCCAACATAGAGTCCACCGTTCTTAGCCTTCCTTGGTGCGAATGACAACGGAAATGCTAACACAAAATGTGCATTGCCATCGTTAAACCCACCAAACGTCACAATAAAACGGTATATCAATAACCGCCTGCCACACAACTGTTTTGGGTTTAAAATTTAAAATTCAGATCTTCGTAACGTTCAAATTATTCCACAGCACACGCACAACAGCACAACAGAGATAAGAGTAGTGCGACGCCATGCTTACGTACATGCACTGCATGTCGCGATTGTGTTTATTGCACACACGCTTATTCATTCGAACGTCACACAGTGCGAGTTTTCACCATTCTTTATTTGTTTATTTGTCTATGATGCCCTTATAGGTGCTATCAGCGGCTCAAACTACGTAGCATCGAGTGGTAGGATGACAATAAATAACGAACTGGCAAGGATGTGAACCAAAGCGGGCGTACAAACCCAGCACGGTTTTCGCGTTTCTGTAAACAATATACGGAGTACACATTTAGAGGTTCTTTGCTACTAACACCGAACCTGATTTAAAACTGCAATAAACAAGACGTTCCATACAGCGTAATTCGAAAAATTATGCACAATGAAAAGTTCACGGCCTGGAACTTACGTTTCAATCTAATCAAAGGGATTGCGATGAGCTGCCTATGTCTCGGATGGAGCAAAGAAGAATCGTACATAGGCAGAATTTTGGTGAAAAACTTCTTGGAAAGCGGACACTTGAATGAGCAACGAGAAGATGAGGTGGATGAATGATATTAAAATGAAACTTACGCAAATATCTGTGAGGATGTGAATTGACTTGAATTCAGTAGTAAGTACAACGTTAAATATCATCTATCGTCTTCGCTCTAATGCTTAGCGTGTTATAGTGGCGTCATATTTCCAAGGCATGTGGTCTAGTGACCTTCTGAGATAGCACTGCAGTAAATGTGTCGGTGTGAAAAACACTGCCAAAGCAGCAAGAGAATAAGGCGATTGGGCTGTAAGCCAAAACAGACTGTCTCTAAATGGAATCAACACTATTACAATACGACAATGTGTCACTACTAGAGAGAGAGGGACGTGGGGAAGTTCGTAATATACGCTCAATTTTATTTGCTTGTACAATATGTGAGGTACGTTCCTTACAATTAGGTCAATGGTGGTGTGAATTAGTTGTTTGTAGTGTGCACCCGAACAAACTTAAACATTAAGTAAACGTGTTCAGGGTTGCTCCTGTTTGAATATGCGTAACAGACCAAAGACGGAAGCTAGAGGAATAAGAACGTCAAGTTGGCAACTTCAACTTTAGCGCAATGCCGATTCCTCTTATCTGCAAACGCCCGAAAATATTTGAAAAGATTACTTTCGGTATTTACGATATTTATAACATCTCGCCGGAAAGAATGGACTTCATTTGAACTCCCTAGTGGAATTACAGCTAGCGTCTTTGCGACAGGGCAGTCAAGGCAAAAGAGTCGGACGCACCTCCCGTCAAGTCGGGCCAACCCATAACGCGTGAGTTCGCTTTACGGTTGCACTGTCCACAGAACTCACAGAACGATGTAGGATGGGTTTCAAAAGAGGATGCAATTGTTTACGTCACGAACTGCGGTAACGGCCGGATGACTTCAGTTTCTTGGAGAAGCCTTTTATTGTCTCATAAAGTCCTAGGCTCCGTGTACGTCTGTGATGTATAATTTGCCCTCCCAAGCTGCAATTTGCTTAATATCTGTATCATGTATGAATGACAGGTGAAGAAATGTAATAAAACAAGCGACCGTTTTAATTAACTTTCAACATTTCAAAACCAAATGAACACCCAAAATTTCTCACCGACAGAGGTAAGACTACGTTAATTAGATTTGGAAATCAAACTATGAGCAAAACCGGCGTTCTAGCAAATAAGTCGTCTAGCTTTTCGAATCCTTCAGTACAATACGATATGGTAGAAGATACATTTGGTAATACGGAAGTGGAATTTTGGAAAGGTAGAGTACTGCTTCTGTCATATTTTCTCTCCGAATCAGCTTTCGCATGGGTCCCAGGGCTTACATCATAGTCGCGGTGTTGAGAACCACAGAGTGAAGCGCTTGAACAATGACGGCATAGCTTCAAAATTCAGTGTTATGAGGCGTCGAAATATAGGTTGATTTGCGAATGAGAAAGTCCTCGAACAAGAACTCCCTAGACTTAAAGCTGAATACATAATTTATCTGGAGATACAATTGTGAGTTTCTTAAGACATGTTCACCAATTTACAGTTTTCGTTCCTTGCCTGCTGCACAGAAATGAAAAATCGTGTGCTTAACGAAGTCAGGATGATTACGTCTGTTCAGGAATAAACACTGTGCCAAACGATCTGCACAATTGGGGTACGTAAACGTTTAACGCAATTTTTGACGTCCATACAGAACAGAAGCCTGGAGTGCCATCCCGATTCTTGAATACTCATTCCAAGCAAACACGAAGCTTGATGAAGCAAAATTAACCTGGAAGACTACGGATTCCAGAACAGGATGTTTAACAAATAGACACACCGTTTGTACGAAGTCCAAAGAACTCCATCGTTAGAAGCAGCTTAAAACTGAGCACACCGCTAACAAAATCCAGGGTTCAAAACGTGTTACATAAGCGGCTGAGTTTATACGTATGTTTACAAAATTCAGATGCGACTGGGAATCTCAGAAACAAGCCGAACACACAAATTTCATGTCAAATAAATAGAATATGAACACCCTCTGAGACGGGTATTTTTCACAGGTTAAGCTTTGGTCTACACTGATGGTTACAACCGATTTGAATGCGACTAACCATGTGACGGACTGGGCTTCCTCCTCATCCTAGTGGCTACAGCAGGCAGACAACTTCACATTGAGATACAGAGTTTCATGTGCATGAGCGTGCATATCATAGCTGGCAAGAGACGAAAACACTTAACCATTCCCCAACGGCTTAACACTGGCGGAAACACATCCAGCACATGTTCTTCAGCTCATACAGCAGCTGCCGTATCTTTCCTCCAAACATATCTTGATAGAGTGTATTGAGAGTAAAGTGGCAAGGCCAGTCTAAAAATGTTGGCTAACTCTAGACCAGCAGTTAGTCACCTACAAAATTTCGTAACTCCACGACAGATGAGGCGTGTCGTGAAATGGGGCTAATAGCAGAGGGCGTTTAAACCGCACTTAGTGAGAAGTGGCACTGAGAAAAGTGGTAGAGGGGAGAATTGAATTTACACAATGTTGGCTCCAAAAAAAAAAATTATACCGCGCTGAGTGGCACCGGGAAAGGCAGGTAGGAAAATTTCAATTCCATACTGTTGATGCCAAGGGTTTATACCACACCTGAATGGCGCCTGAAAATTCGGTAGGAAGAAATGATTTTACGCGTCGTTGATTTCATTAGATTACACCGCGCTGAGTGGCACCGGGATATGCGGGTATTTTCGAGTTGTTGATTACAAGAATTTATCCTTCCCTGGGTGGCGCCGAGAAATACGACAGGCAGAATTTAATTTTCAAGTGGCTGATTACAAGTGTTTACTGCGTTTAGTGATACCGAGAAATGTGGAAAGGAGAACGTCATGTTCACATTGTCCATTCCATCACGGTGAGCGAAATACGGATTACTAGCACGCACATTTTTTTCTTAAATTTTGAAATTATTCTAGCATAACCTTCCAAAAAAGATGATGTAAAATGTTGATACACTGTACTCGTGCCAGCTGTATGAGAGGGATATACAGAAAAATTGTAAGGATGAAAATGTGCAATAAAACTGCATAATTAGAAACAAGCGGTCTTATGCGGATACGGTCTTCTGGGAAAAGAGGTCGTACAGTAGTTCAAGCAAAGTGTAACTTATCGTGGACTACCCTGTGGATGGAGACGGCAAGACCCTCCGAATAGTCCGTACCAAATTAACAATCAACACAGCGTCATGTCCAAACAAACTGTTATCCTAATCAACAACTGCGTGCAAACCTCAAATCACCCAGTTTTTCATATGTTTGCTCAGGGCTCTTAATCACAAAGAACGTAAGGCCAGAAAGAAACAAGAAGTGAGGACATTCGAACTTAAAAAATTAACAAGACAGCCACGTAGTGTAACGTAACATTGCGGAGCGTTCGCGTAATATACTAACAACGTGGCACCATTTCACTCGAAGAGGGCATTTAATGGAGATGTAATGTCATCGGCAACAATAAAACGTACTTACGTCTTCATGTAAAGTGCCCGATATTTCTTCCCGATTTTAACTAAGTTTGGAATTTTCTGACAGATTTTCATGAAAGTCCCCACTATCTAATTTCGCGGAAATCCCTCCAGTGCAAGCCGCGCGATACATGCGGAAGACGGACGGACTGACAAAGGAAGTGATACCACTTCTCTCGAAGACAGCGCTTTTACTGCGATGTAATGTCGCCGGTACCAACACAACGTACTTAGGACTTTATGCAAAGTACCCCATATTTTTCCGCGATTTTAACCACATTTAGATGTTCTCGGCAGATTTTCATGAAAGTCGCCAGTATCAGATTTTAGGGAAGTCCGTCTAGTGTGAGCCGCGCTGGTACATGCGGACAGATGAACAATCAGACAGGCGGACGAAAACGCATCTCGAAGCTAATAGGTGCTTTTCAGGAATATGCGAACGCGTCTAAAAGTATCCATCCAAGAACAGGAACACATCTCAGCTGAACACGGCATAAATTAAGGACGATCACTTCCAGACACAGCTGGTTTGTATTTACGGGCATAATACATTTTATATGGCGAGAAAATTAGTTTTCAGTCATCTACTACCATTCAAATCCAAATGACCTGAGAAGCGTCACGTTATTGTGCAGCCCTCGGTTGCACTCCGTGTCAGCACATTGATTATCCTGAATAATATTTCTTTATAAATAAGCCATTAAAATAGGTAACTATCACTGCCTTATGCATTCTTCCGATTTCAGCCTCTACACTCACTCATCGCCGCCACTAACCGTCTAATCTACAACTATAAACTATATGAACCACCTGCTTTAACTTCAAAATATTCTGAACTATTCCCACAGAGTAATTTTTAGGTTACAAAAAATTCTTAAAATAAACATAAATTATTCCAATAAACACCTCACGTTCGTGACCCAGAGGCAAAATACGTTCTGAGAAACCAAATGTATTTAAGTATTATTATTAAGTATTATAAGAACTTCACGCTTCGAAAGGTTAAACTCTTGACAATGTGTTTCCGGACTTCCCGGGGTTGCCCACTTCCGGACATAATTTCCCACAATAGTCCCGAGTGCGGGAGGAAACCGCTGGCAGCACCCCAAAATGCAGGATTCATTAGGTGCGGCAGGCGTTCACATACAGACACACACTTACTACAAAATATTCACACGTCCACCATAAGGGCGAGGTATGAAGGCCTGTCTGCGGCATGCCAGTACTGCACCGTAGACAAGGGAATAAGCTAGTTAAATATTCCAGCTGAGAGAAGAAAAGTAATTTTCGAGATGGCCTATCAAATTTGCGAATTACAAGGCAATTGGGTCAGTCATCACACACTGAGTTAAGTCCTCTCTATAACAGCAAATTTATACGTTTCCTATGCGACGAATGCACACAGTAAAGACAATCACACACTTATTAAAAAGGTTATATTGCAACGAGAAACGCATTTTCTTAGATACCGCACTGCTGTTTTGAGGCAGCGATGTATGACGGTAAATAAGCACGCACTGCAGAATTTTCTTTCAACCATGTCACCAATTCTGTCAAAATTAATTTCATATCCCCAGGAAGTACATGTAACACGAGGGTACTTTCTACCGCATTTAATTGAGAGTTTCACCCACATTACGCATAATGTGCTCTTCTTTTCGAAAGTGTAACATTCCTGGCGCTTTTTAACTTACTCTACCGTGATTTTTAGAACATTTGTTTTTCTACGATAATATAAAGACGGTGAATATACCGTGGTATTTAACAATTTATTCTTTATTGTAGGTCCGTTCATTTTGCGTAACCAAACAGGTATCTTGGCGGCAAAAACGATTGCTTTTGACATGACACTAATACGCACTTGGGTGTAGCCAACTTTCTCCACCACATATATACGACAACTGTAAATAACGCAAACGAAATTACACATGCTATCCACTTATGACAAAACATCCCATGTATGAGAACACAGACGGGAGAGTTCGTGAGCGTTTCTGCGCTGGAAACAATAGCTGTCGTTAACACTTCACGCATTTCCGGTTTCCACGTGGGCCTATTTCCCGTTCTTTCTCCACTGCCTATATTCATTGTGCGTGCCGGTTTAAAGTGCACGAAAGGGAAGGTGTTCAGCTTTTTTAATTGTGTCAAGGAATGTCGGGTATGCAAATTAACTCCACGCGTAAGGACACAAGTTGTTTGGGGTCATCCATCTGGAAAATATTATTGTTTCGAAAGCTACACAGTTCTTGTAAACTGCAGAATCAGCAAATCGTGGCTACATTCATGGGTAAAAACTGCATTTGTTTTCCGACGGTGCGATATCCCACACAACGTAACACACTTTACACATTCTTTGCACATACCTAACATGAAAAATTCCTTACAGGCTTACCGAGATCTTAGCTAGAAACTAACACGAGCGCCTACGTTTATAAGCGCTGTTTCCGCACGTAACACCGCCAAAACCATAATTCGACATTAGCCATGATCCTACGCTAGCACTATCCACCTCCAAACCGCCAAACCTTCTGCCTTAAATTTATCTTAATATTATCCTTCCACCACCAAGGCCTTCCAATTAGGCCTTTCCCAAGAGGTTTTCCTACATAAATTTTATACGCCACCTCATTTTCCTCTATCCTGGGGTCAAGGGGACGAGTGCTGGGTCCGGGCCCCGGTCGGGTCATTGCCGTGAGGCGATGGCACCGGCCCGGGTCGGGCCTGGCATGGGGCAGCCGATCGGGGTCACTACTGAAGGGTGGTGGCTCCGGTCCAGTAAGAGTGCTGCCATTTCCCCAGGGGTGATAAATGCGTCATACGTAGCCTCCTTTCATCCAAGACCGTCTGTGCGTTGCAAAGAACCATAACCTACGAGAGGTGACCCTGTTTGTGCAGAACACAGCGGATCTAAAGGAGTAAACCTTGAAAAACAATCCCCAATCTTACGGTGTGAGTGCCGTGCCTACGGGATGAATGGCAGTGGGTGAGTCTGTCGCAAACGGCGCCCTCTGGGATACCAGGCGACCTCCCAGTTGTATTATAGCCTTACCAAGTATGGGGGCTCTGCTTGGTGGACTGAATTTTTCCCCCGTACTCGTGGGACCAGGATGGAAAGAACCAATACTGATCCAGAACTCAAGGAGCGCTCCTTAACTGGGGACTCCAGTAAAGATTCTAGGGATGGCTCCAGTGATGGGGACTTCCTGTGTCTGGAGGCTCTGCAAAGAGCAACCGGACAGAATCTAGTGTGCCGGTGGCAGGTGAGACTCCGAAAGGGGAACATCTGTCCCCGGATAGGGATGACGCCGGAAATCTGGAGGTGCTGGCAGAGAGGGTTGGCACTCTGGAGTTGCGGCGGAAAAGAAACCGTACTGGCGCTGCCAAAAAGCGGGCTAGGAAGGCTCGACAGGCGGGGGCTCCTACCGGGGACTGCCTGCAGCCAACCCCCGCCTCAAGGCGGCCAGACACAGGCTTTGCAGGAGCCTAGTACATCTGGGCCCCAGGGCAAAGGTAAGCGCCAGAGAACTTCTGGCAGTACACCTGAGGACAGGCAGGCTAAGAGGCCCAGGAGTAGTGGGCAACCTAGCTATGCCAAAGTTACTCAGGAGGGCCTGAGGATGGCCATCGTTTGTGATGGCTATCCGAAGGCACAAGTCACGGAAGATGACTTTGCAAAGATCCAACGGGGGATCGGTGGACTGGTAGATGGGCTCTCTGAAGAGGGGTTCACTCCCAAGCTGGTCGACACCTATTGGGCAAAAGGGGCCGCCATTGTGGTGTGCCTCGATGAAGAAACAAAAGCTTGGCTGGGCAGGGAAGTGCCCAAGACGAATGTGGGGGAGGGCTTGAAGCTCAGGATGGTGGAATTAGAGGCATTCCCAACTTATAAAAGAGCAGCGGCTTGGTTTCCGGGCCCCGGGGAGGATACGGAGCGTCTGTTTCAGCGGCTACGTAGGCTGAACCGGGGACTGGATACCAGCCAGTGGAGGGTATATGGGCGCAAGGAGGAACCTAAAGCGGTACGCCTTGTGCTCAGCATAGATTCACAGTCTGTGACCACACTGGAGGGGCTGAAGCGGAGGCCCTTCAGTGGTGTGGGGCAGGCAGTTTTCTCCCTTCTTTGCGTTAAGCCAGAAGGGAAGAAGTAAGAAGAAAGAAGAAGAGGCCAGGCCGGACAAGATATGGTGAGTAGTATCTCATTTGTTCACGCTAACCTACAACATAGTATCGCTGCGTCCAGGGTTCTTTCTAGGACAGTTGCTGTGAACGGAATAGATATGGCTCTGGTACAGGAACCGTGGGTACGCGAGGGCCGTATTATGGGTCTTAATATTACAGGGTATACCCTGTTCTGTGGGAGCGTAACGGATAGCCCGAGAACATGTATCCTGGCTAAGAACAGGCACATATGGATGCTACCAGGGTTCTCTTTCAGGGACCTGGTAGCAGTGCAGATAAAGTATGATGAGGGCGAGGAAAAGAGAAGTGTAGTTGTTTGCGCTGTGTATTTGCCCTTCGATTCCGAGGACCTTCCCCCAACAAGGGAGTTTGAGGAACTCGTGCGGTATTGTGAAGAGTAAACTCTCTCACTCATTGTGGGTTGCGACTCCAATTGTCATCATACAGTTTGGGGGAGCGCAAACTGCAATGATAGAGGAGTGGCCCTGGTGGAATTTCTGAATTCTACAGATTTGGAGATCCTTAACCGGGGCAATGAACCCACCTTCTGCAATACCAGGAGGGTGGAAGTGCTTGATATTACCCTAGGATCGTGTGAACTCCTAGAGAGAATTAAGGATTGGGAGGTCTCCTCGGAGCCCTCCCTTTCAGATCATAGACATATTATGTTCAAATTAGTGGGCTCAGTTCCGGCAAGCTTCTTCAGGGACCCGAGGAGCACCAATTGGGACTCCTTTCGGGAGGACCTGAGGAGCAGGCTGGAGCAGGGACCAAGCATAGATGTTAAGGATGAGGCTGGACTGGGGCTGGCAATTGCCTTCCTTCAAGGGGCCCTAATCACAGCGTATGAAGAGAACTGTCCTCTCAAGGTTGGGAGAAAGGGTAAATGGTCTCTAAAGTGGACGTCTAAGTTACAGTCCCTTAGAAGAGAAGTAAGGCGGCTCTTCAATAAGGGACGCAGGAGTGGAAATCCTCAAAGTTGGGAACTCTATAAGGAGGCTCAGAGGAGTTATAAAAAGGATGTAAGGAAGGCTTCCAGAGATTCTTGAAGCGCCTTCTGCAACTCCATAAATAATTTGCCCATGTCGGCAAGATTACATAGGGCTCTGTCAAGGGATCCGAAGGCTAAACTCAGCTCTTTGGTGGCTCCATCGGGTCTGCGAACGCAGTCAGAGGGGGAAACCTTGGAGCTGTTGATGACAACCCACTTCCCGGATTCGATACCTTTTCCGGGGATGATGGCGCCCGCGGCCGCCTGCCGTACCAGCAAACATGACTGGGGGGTGGCGGCGGAGATGGTCACCTATAGAAGAGTGGAGTGGGCAATTAATACTTTTTTGCCATACAAACGCCCAGGAATGGACGCCATATTCCCGGCTCTGCTTCAGCAGGGAAGGAGAATTGTTATTCCATACCTGGTTCAGATATTTCGTGCCTGCATGGCTATGGGCTATGTCCCAGCTATATGGCGCCAGGTTAAGGTAGTGTTCATACCTAAGCACGGGAAAAACTCATATACTGGGCCGAGGGATTTTCGACCCATCAGCCTCACTTCGTTTATGCTTAAGACGTTGGAAAGTTTGGTAGACAGGTATATAAGAGATGGGGCGTTGGTTATAAAACCGTTGCATCCCAATCAGCATGCTTACCAGGCTGGTAAATCCGTTGAAACGGCCCTTCATCAGCTCGTTGTGAGAGTGGAGAAGGTGCTTGATCAGCGGGAATTAGCTCTGGGTGATTTCCTGGACATAGATGGAGCCTATAATTATACCTCTTTTGGCTCCGTGTGTACTGCACTGTGCGGCCGTGGGGTCGACTCCACTATTGTCCGGTGGATTAGGGCTACCCTGCAGGCCCGCTTGGCTATAGCGGCTCTCAATGATGTTTGTGTGAGGGTTGCGGTAGCCAGGGGATGCCCGCAGGGAGGTGTTTTATCACCGCTGTTGTGGTGCCTTGTAGTCGATGATTTGATAGCGAGGCTCAATACGGGCGGGGTATACTGTCAAGGTTATGCCGACGTCTGTCTGTTGGCAGGAGGGAAATTCCCAAACACGGTGTCGGAGCTCATGCAAGGGGCTCTTTACACTGTAGAGAAGTGGTGCGACGAGGTAGGCCTGTCAGTCAATCCAGAAAAGACCGACCTTGTCGTTTTTACGAAGAAGAGGAAACTGGATGGTTTCTTTGAACCTCTTCTTTTTGAAGTCACTCTGCACCGCTCTGAGTCGGTCAGGTATCTGGGGGTGACCCTAGATTCCCGGCTGACGTGGCGGGAGCATGTAAACAACAAGGTGATGAAGGCTCAAAATTCTTTGTGGGCCTGTAGAAGGTCTTTTGGTACGGTGTGGGGCCTGCGACCTAGGGTTGTTTATTGGCTCCACACTTCTAACATTAGGCCATCCATCACCTTTGCATCCTTAGTATGGTGGACTGGATGTCAGACATCCAGTGCCAAAAAACAATTAAGTAGAGTCCAGAGATTTGCTTGTCTGGGGATAAATGGGGCTATGCGCACTACGCCAACAAGTGCCATGGAGGCACTCACTTGTCTCCCGCCGCTTGATTTAGTGGTGGAGGGCGAGGCAAGGGCAGCTGCACATCGGCTTTGGAGTCTAGGAGGGTGGTCTTACCTACACCCTGATCATGGTCATAGTACCATATTAAAGCGGCTTCAGAAACTGGATCCCATATTTAGTATGGGGAACGACATTATGAGGCCAGCATATAATTTTGAACCGAAATATAGGGTTACTCTACTGACTAGAGAAGAATGGACAAAAGGAACGGCCCCCACCTGTGGTTAAAGGGCTCGTCTGGTATACAGATGGGTCCAGAATACAGGATGGGAGGACTGGGGCCGGTGTCTATGGGCAATCCGAGGGTAGGAGGCTCAGCATTTCTCTAGGGAAGTATGTCACTGTCTTCCAGGCTGAGATTTATGCTATCTTGGCCTGTGTTTGGGAAATTCAAAGCAGAGTCAAATCAGAGAGATACGTAAGTATCTGCTCTGATAGTCAAGCGGCATTGGAAGCACTACAGGCCGTGAAAACGACGTCTCCTTTGGTACGACAGTGCCAAAAGGTGTTAGATGACATCTCCACTTACCATTCTGTGGGACTCTTTTGGGTCCCCGGACATTCAGGGATACGTGGAAATGAAATTGCCGATGAGCTCGCAAGGGAGGGCTCTGCCCACCACTTTGTGGGACCAGAGCCGGTTGTGGGGGTCTCAAGGCAATGCATAAGGAGTAAAATTCAGTGCTGGATGTATAGACAACACTTAGTACGATGGCGGGGACTGGTTGGCACTATGAGACAGGTTCAAGAGTTAATCTCGGGCCCTAATACTACGACCAGGACCGCGTTAATGTCCTTTAATAGGGCACAATCCAGGGTTGTTATTGGCCTCCTTACTGGGCATAACACCCTGAGAAGACATCTCCACATAATGGGGCTGGTAGATAGTCCCTTGTGTAGGAAATGTGGGGCTGGAGAGGAAACCTCAGCCCATGTACTGTGTGAGTGTGAAGCCTTGGCAACACTCAGACATATCTATCTGGGGTCCTTTTTCCTGGACCCTGAGAATGTGCGAGATCTGAGTCTAAGGGCCATCTGGAACTTCTTCAGGAGGACAGGGCTCTTGTGACTTGGACCTAATGAGGGGTCACAAAGGGCCTGTGAGGGCCTACGTGCAATGGGACCGTGAGGGCTCGACCCATATTTACTTACTTACTTCCTCTATCCTAGATAGGACATGCCCTGGCCACTGATCTTACTACTACTATTACTACTGCTACTACTACTACTATTACTACTACTACTAATAATAATAATATGTACGGCAAATAACGCGATAAGAGTGATAAGGGATAACAGTAATATTCATTTCAAATGAAAGGAGAAGAGCTGTGTTGAACATTAAAGTCTTCTGAGATACGACGGCGTGTCAACTGGTAAATACCTACATATCGTAGGAGAATGCTGCCTCCATCTTCAGGTCTAAGCAGAGACTCCAAAAATGGAGATAAGTTACCCGAAACGTCGGCAACTATTTAACAATGACACGGCGGTAAGTCCCAGTAGTCTTGAATACTCTTCACCGGCACTGTAAGAACCTAAAATCTCGCATGAGCTGCCCTATTTGTGAAAAATTAAAATTAACATTTGTCTGGTGTGTTACATGTTCTAGATAAAAGTACGTTTGTTCCTAAACATCAGCACTGTGAAATCGAATATAGGGCGCAGAAGCAAAGAACCACTTTTCTAGCTTCATGTTTTAGCTGCCTTTATCTTAACCTTTTAAAGCTTAGCGGTAACTTTACGTACCACCAGGTTTAACATTAAAAAATTCTACGTGGTGCCCACATTGCGTTTATGTATTTTGTACGGATCTCAAAACAAACAGCAACTTTTGCCTTATAAAACCTTAAGAGACTGGTTTTTATAACCGAAGTGGAGAGTGTTTACAGCGCGGTACGCACTGAGTCCTTATATAAAACAGATACGCTTCGTCTTTAAAGGGTTAATAACTATTAGACAAGACGCTGGTTGATTCTAGACCGTTCTGGTTGGCATAATGAACAGAAAAAGTGCCGTTGCTAGAAATTAAACATCGGATTTATATTGGTATTAAGTGTTATTACTATTACTGCACTCCAAGTGGACTTCCTTCTTCAGGATTTGTCAAGTGAAGACTGAGACAGATGCGGTCCCCCAAACGTGGTGTTTTTAGAATGATGCGTTTCAATCAGACAATGGCTGAAGTAAAATGACGTGTCATGGTACGACAAAATGCGATTCTGATATGTTTAACGCCATATTGGATGTCAAAACGGGGAGTGAATTGAAGGTATTTGTGGTGAAGCCTCAGGCTGAAGCGCCTCTCGGGATAAAATGTGAGCTTTCTTCCAAACTCGCTTCACACAAATGTAGGTCAGAGTTATTATGTTGTTAAGTGAGCCCATCCGCCTAGCGGCGTTGACATTTAGACGCTACCAGCTGCAAGCAGCTTTCACACTGATGTAAAAGACAGAAATGTTACCTCCGTTATCAGACATTTCTTCCTTCCTTTCTTTCCATTTGACTTTCTTTTTTATGCATTTATTTCCTTGTTCCTTCTTTCATGCCCCACCTTTCACCCTTCTTCCATCAGTCCTCTTTTTCCTTCTCTCGATCTCTGTCTCCAATCTTCGCTTTGTTTTTCTGCTTATTTATACGCTGTCTTTCCTTCTCTCTTATGAGCCGGGATAGCCTAGTCGGTATAGTGACTAAGCTATGGGCTGGACGATCCGAGCTGCGATCCCGGGGAGGGGCAAGACACCCAATCACCTCCGGCGCCAACCCAGTCTCCTGTACCGTGTGCTCTTTGCCCGGGGATAAACGGCCAGGCCGTGAGACTGACCACCCACCACCCTGCAGGGCCGAGGTTAAGAATGAGTGAAGCTACACACATGTTCCTCCATGAGTTTTCAAAGTATGCAAAGGAACAACTTTACCTTGACCTTTAACTTTCTCCTTTCCCTTTTGTGATTTCTATACTGATATGTTTAACATGAATATCCACGGTCATGCGACCTCTGCCATGTTTGTTTGTGAATTCTGTACCATTTGCGAGACCATCATACAAGAACTAAAGCACAACATGTACTTCTACGATATTCAGTATTCCGCCTGAAGACTCGAATGAACGTTTATAAAACAGTCGCAGCTGTAACTACACGTAACTGTCATGAAATTTGTACCTGTAATCAGTTATCTAACCTGCAACTAACTAATCTATCAACTCTAAACATCGACATCTTATAGCCACTCAGCAATTCAAGGCACGTTCTAAGAAACCCCAAGGTTCATTACCGCGTTCACAAAATCCAACCACCGGCCCCAATCCTCAACCAATTTGATCTACTCCACATCTCTCTTCATATTTTAAGATTCATTCTAATTTGATTCTCAGCTACGAGAAGGTCGTACTAGTTCTCTTCTCTACTTTACATGCATTTCTCATCTCCCTCATGTGTCCTAGGTGGTCCGTCCACCTCACCCTCCTTGATTTTATCATGCTAATAACATTTAGTTAAGGGTAATATTATGAAGAATCTCACCATGGGATTTCTGTGCAACTTCCTGCCATTGCATTCGCTCTGTTAGGTCCGAACATCTACATAGGTGCAGCTCAGTCAGAGCCTACAGTGACTGACGTGGGGTTGGATGAAAGATTGCCGCCAGATGTAGAGATTTTCTCTTCGTCATTGCGGCCAGACCGACTCTGGTGCCCACCCTATGTAACGGGTACAGCGGCTATTCCTCTAGGGATAGAGAGGCCAGAACGTGAAGCTGACCATTCGCATACAACCGGCGCCGAGGTTAAGACTGGAGTCACGCCTTCATTCGTGCATACGACTTCATGAAGTAGCATTAAATAAAGTTCCAGGGAAATTGTAAATTACTTTTTCTCTCTCCTGTTATCAGCTAAGTAACTCCATGCAGCACAGTCCTTGACAAGTTCGGTATATTTTATTACTGTGATTTCACGACAGTAGGCTACTTTAATGTTTCTGATACTTTTCAGAACATCTATGGAACTGTCCCTGTACCCTGTACTTGTAAAGTTGTTGCCGGCAATCATTTCATTTAAGGTAAATTACCTTTTAATAATAATGACCGCAGGTTCCTTAATTCTGGTGTAACATTCCGTCAAATTTAAAGTGACCTACAATGTCTCTGGTAAGAAAGACTCTAATTTAAAAAAGGATACATGCACTGAAAATATGCAACTTTAGTGAATAATAAGCACTGCCACACAAATGTAAAGGCAACTATCACATGAAGAGGTGCTCTCAGAGGTTTCCCATACGCCCTATAGAAGAGATTTGTGAGGTTGTCCGATTTTAAATTTTAATGCTCTTGGAAGCAAGATAATATTAAATCAAATTAAACAACAAATAACAAAAATACAATACCGAACATTTATGTTTGAATCTTATACAAAGTTAGTTCCTTGCGTATTTGAACTGAAAACACTATTTCAACAACGCATCACAGTGAAAGAAAGGACTCAACATCGAATTTCATCACAAAGATGACAAAATGTTTGCACAAAAAGCATCCACGTGAAATTGTGGGCACTGCTTTTACTACGGAAATCGGAAAGAATGCTTTACTACTACCCTTTCCGAGACTGAGCAGTGGAAGATATACGGAAAATTTTAATATTAATTTACTTCACTGAAACTCATATTTCACGGACAGTATGGTGCACGGATTCTCCTTACACTCGCACATAACCAGTGCGATTGAGTCCACTAGAAGCTTATGTAACCAAACAACGGTACAGCAGCAAATTATTCACAGTCTGTTCCTTCAATTAAGACAGAAGCAAGGACTGATACTAACTCTCCACACAGAGTTCGCTGTACGCAGTGCGTGTCGAACACGGGCAAAATTTAACTGCTTGTCCTCCACATCACCCGAGATCAATCAACAGTACACCACATTACCCTCGAACTTGCCTGCGACACGTGCATTAAGATAACCAACTGAGTCAAAAGCAGTTCAAATTGTCTTGTCCACCCCTTGTAAGTGATCGTTACAAATAACTATCGATTCGTTGCACTACAAGGTTACAGGCTGTGATGACGTAACACGATATTCGTGACATACCTGGCAGGAACATGACCGAGGCAGCGCTTTGTCCAGTGCCCTGAAGGTCTCCGGTTCGATTTACAAACTCGGACATTAAGACTGCGTGTGATGATAGGTTTCTGGACTTTATCCATCGTCCGAACAATTAAAATATTAAAATCACAACGTTTCGGAAGCTGGCACTTCTTACGTCTTCAGATGAATGGAGGGGGAGAAGAGAAGAACACCTACTCTGTTGGGCCCCTTAGACAGAGCTAGCCTCCATCCAGATGGACCCAAACTACTTAATGGATTTCCACTGAAATTGACATGGTAGGAACTAAACTTCGCACAGCTACTTTAGTTCCTGCTTACTCTTCAGGTCCTCTTTACTTAGCGACTCAATTTTTACGTATTTTTTTCTAAACCCTCTGACACTATCCTTCTCAGGTGTCCAGACCACATGTGTCTCCGATGGTTTCATTTAACTGCACACTCTTAATTTTGATCAGCTTTCGTAGCACTAAACTAAGGAGAAGCAGAAACCACGACGGCTTGCGGACTAGACTACTGGTCAGGTCCGCAAAAGGGTTTCTCTCCACCCTTATATCTAGAACAGCTCTGTATGCCAACTACTGCCTGTCAGGTTCTTCCTGGATGTAAAATGAACTGAAGCTTGGAATAAAACAGTCACGTACATACAGCATTGTGGTTAAGAACTCTTACAGCATACGTTTCTCCTCGCTCCTATACGCCTTCACGATGCGGTGCTTAGGCACAGGGACTGCTTTACAACTTATTTTGAGTGTATAATATTTATGATTAAGAAGCGTTGCATTGTGTAATAAACGGGACAAACTGGCGGATTTTCCCGCCAAGTGCACGCAGATGGTCCGGGGCTTTAAATTCGAAATATTGGCTGGGGTCTTCATTATTAAAAGCAGAACTACGTTATTCTGATACATAACGCACACATCGGCACTAAAATACGAGTAATTAAGCTTGCTGGCATCCATTTACATGAGCGACCTTAATATTTACCGCGTACAGTAATAAACCGGCACCTTAACGGTACCTTCACGGTTAACGGTTCAGCTCACAACAGCTTCGCTCGCTGAGGTGCAAGGTACTTTGTTCGGCGACAGCTGTCTTCCTTCATGTCCTCTTTAGCTAGGTCAGTATACTGATTAGACTACAGGACAGACGATTGTACAAACACAGAATTTTCTCTTCGCCACAACTTTCAGCCCGGCTGCGACGCCCTTTCGGTAACCGTCCCAATACCGATTCTTACCGCGTGGGTATAGCGGCAAAGGCTTGAAGCTAACCATTCACCTCCATCCTGTGACCCGGTTAAGAATGCGTCGAGGAGATACATGGAACTACAATTACTCCCCAAACGTCTCAGCCAGATAATCAAAGGGATTTAGCCAATAAAATTTCACAGCCTTGAGAAATTACGGATTAATCCTTTCCAGTCGAGCTTGCATTCCACAAGGTACAATAAGCTGTGTACAATACGCAGGCGAAATCTGTATGGATGTTTTGTTACACATAAAGTTTAATTAAAACTGAATAATTTTAGCAACACATAGTATCAACTTCATGTACTGGAAGGTCATCTCACACTCCCGGCATGTTATTCCTCGCCGTAAATTATATAAACGTGGTGACCGAGCGAAATCCTGAGGTGGGAGGAATGCTAAAACTATTTGAAGCTAGGTTCTTACATTTTTCGTGATGACATGTCTTACTAAACAATTATAAAACCTTGTTCAGCTCACTGCGTAAAATGAAAAATAAGAATACGTGAAGTAGGCCTAACGGTAAAAGTCGTCTCTGAACCTCGGTACTACGCCATAAACACGCAAGGGAGAATGGAGTTCACGCATTCTGCACCTCGGAACTAGGCCTACACAGACGCGTGTGACCAGCTTAACGTTGCGTCCGCTGTACTTCCGGCATCCTTTGTATAGGACACTGGATGAACCTCAAATACTTTTATTTCCATGTTTGATTGCAGTGACTGACGGATGGTTAACCGTGTGGATATTAGAATCGCGATGTCATACAACTTTCGAATGAAACTCTTCTTTTCTAGCGTGTACACCGCAAATGTTGTGACGACCCGAAACATAAAGTCACATCCGAAAATTTTTGTTCCGAAAATTTATGCGCTAGTATTATTCAGCAACATAAATTACTTAAAGTTTTCCTAGCTTCCTGGCTGAGATGGAAGGACTTAAATCGAAGTGAAACAGCTAAATGTGTGACCAACCAGTTGTGTCTGGTGAGAGGAAGACAGTGAAAGGCCGTGTTATGGAGGAGGGGTTAAGATTACAGTCTGCATACGCATACTCGTACTTGGAAAAACCATGAAAACCCTTGGTTGCGGGGATGGTACTTGATAAGTACATTAAGACGTTGTATACGACTGTCAGAAGCCACCATGAAGAAAAGAAAGAAGCGAGCAGAAGAAAATCTGAATACAGCTAACTGTGAAATACCTTTCAGATTCTCAAGTCAAACTTCCCGGCCTTCAGGTGCCTTTGCGAAAGAATTCAGAAAACCAACTATCAGCTTCACCAAGTCTGTCAGCACGGAACAACTACGCTCTCACAGAGCAGATATGCGATAAAATATTTCGTTGGGATTTTTTTTTTTTTTCCAAAATTTGTTGACCAAATTCAATTTTGGTTTACATCTGACAAAAATAACAGACACTCTACATGACGACCTACGTAAATTTACATTTTCCTTTAATTCTTCTTGGGTAAAAGAGAAAGAGGTCGCACAAAAAGCAAAACATACATTTAAGGTCATATTTTCCCTAAAATCGTGCCGTAATTACAAAAACAAAATACGGCACAGCCACGAGGGCCTAGGAAACAGCTAACGGTCTAAACACAACATGGCGCCATACAGATGCGATGTGCAAGCCTGGAAGTGAAGACAAAATGCAAACATAAAACCCGGTTTGTAGTCAGGCGTCCGGAAACTGAGAAAATTAGCAACAAATGAACTGACATCACGATGTGCTCGGTCGCTCTGTACGTACACATCAGGCCATGGCCGCAAAAATATCTTTTGTTTCGTTGCACTGTTTCCAGTCCGCGAATGCTGCTTGCTAGTAAAATACACACGGATAGACATGAGTGTGTGTGAATAAACGGTAAATTGGTTGGAACATTCATTCTTTTTAAAACAGCCATGTAGAATTATTAGAAATAGGAGAGAAAAACTAAGTGGGCGACTCAAGCCGCAATGATCCGAGAGCGCCTCAATATTATGTTATACGTACCTTTCCTTTCTCATTACAGTTAGAGGAGGTTTACTAAATATAAAATAAAAACAGTCCTCACAACTTTATGAAGTTGTGAGGACTGTTTTTATTTTATATTTAGTCATCACTCTCACATCGGTATGCAAAATATAAAGATAGAGGAGTTTTGTTAAAAATGCAGTACCGGTAGCCCCCTCGGAGCGCGAAATATGAATTCACGCGGGAAACGGACAGTACCACTTCCGGTCATTTTAAAGTACTTAGCTGCCCAGTACGCTGACATCATCAACGCTTATTTACTAAACCTTTTAAAGCCTAGCGGTAACTTTACGTACCACCACGTTTAACATTAAAAAATTCTACGTGGTACCCACATTGCGTTTATGTGTTTTGTACGGATCTCAGAACAAACAGCAACTTTTGCCTTATAAAACATTAAAAGACTGGTTTTTATAACCGAAGTGGAGAGTGTTTACAGCGCGGTACGCACTGAGTCCTTATATAAAACAGATTACCTTTCGTCTTTAAAGGGTTAATTATGTCCTGTATGCTGTAAGTCAACGCCTAATAAATTCTGCAGACCTGAGCGACGACGCACTTACCAGGAACCTGCAGTGCAATAATTCTTTTATAATGTGTGTTCATCGCTTTCGAAGCTTTTCAACCGACGCTTAAGCGTTTACCTAGTTCTGAAAAGTCACTTCCACCCCTGACCGTAGTTCACCCTACATCAGAACCCAAGCTATGGTCGAAGTGTTAAAAACACGTGCCTGCAAAAGTGAAGCAGTTCAGTAGTAGTCCTACAAGTTCCCTGGTCACGATGTTTTGATGGTGTTACGAGAGTGAAGCCTGCTTTCACTTTTTCCTGGCAATGCGGGCACGAAGTTTCTAATCCACTCGTGAGGCAAATACAGTGAATGCTTTAATTAGGAAACAGATTCGGTGATTACTTCATGCCGTGTCACAGGTAGCTATTGCAAACACAATTTAAGGTACAGCCATTTAAAATTGTATTTAATTTAGTATTTTAATAACATGGAACGAAATTTTAGCTTAACGTACTAACGTATAGACGCCACGATACATTTGATGTCCCCTTAAAACGGAAACACACACGCTGTGTTAAGTGCTAGGGAGATGTGGTATAATCTCCATGGCACAGATTGCTTACGAAACTGACAGTCGCCCATCTGCCCAAAAAATGTCGCGGCTTTTGTGGAGCCAGAATACTTATTAGGCCGTGTTCACAACAGTACGACACTTGACTCAATAATAAGCCAGTTAAATTCAGTCCACACCCCATTTCTTTGAAGATTCATTTTAATATCATAATGAAACCTCGAACAGTTCGTGTCCTTATTCCCAACCAATTCGAAGCGCAGTGCTGCCTTTCACACCATCCTTTGCTGTGCGTTCTGCGTATGACTAATTATGTGCACGACTTCCTGTGCTGCCAGGATACCGTGATTATATATCATCAGGGGTGAGCAGAAACCTGCTTAAGTTGAAAAGAGCAAAGTCGCCCATCAGTCGCCTTATAACCCTCTTAAAAGAACGGGAAGTAATTTGAAGTGGCGAACATTTATGTCTAATCGTGTGAAACCTCATCTCTGATCCTAATTCGGTGTACAATATAAGTAATACGTCGAAGGCATTTGGCATTGTCTTAAATGACAGAATTCTATGCAGTGAATCAAAACTAACAAGAAATAAATGGATGTTGCGTACTTCAATGTTTCAGTGTCATTCACTTGGACAGACTTAAACAAAACCCTGATACCCTCACAAAGAATTACATTTGTCATATCCCAGATACCATACAGGTACCAGACTAGCTCTGTTAGTGACTGAGGTGACGTGAGGTGCATCCTCAGTGGCTGACATGCATTGATTTTACTACGCCATTCAGATTCTCAAAAGGCGATGTTTTAAATACTCCAGTATTAGGGCACTATCAGTCCCAGGGCCTTGAAACGTTAATGATTTCACTCACAAAACCAAAAGCATATCTTAGAATATCTTAACTACAATAGAAGACTACAGCCGAAGATAAATGCGTTATTTAAGGATTTCGCAATTATGTAGGCCTATTGATGGGAAAACCTTAAGGAAAGAGCCCACTTGTAAGACTTAGGCACAGGTGGGTTTTCTGATTCAGACTGCTTTTCTAATCCAGAGCTGAATGTAAAATTATCTACAAATTTCTTTCTGCCTGCACTTTCACAAATAACGAAAGCCACTGAGCTATGAGGAAACCTAAAAACTTCCGAAGACAAGCCATCAACTGGAGTGAAACGTAAAAGTGCGTTCTGGCACGTACTGTACAAGGGGTAAGTAAGGATTTCCCAGTTGAAAGGAAAGGAAACAACCACCCCCTAATATTGCATTTGGTTGGCTGTCATATCGAATGTTTCTTATTTAGCAGAACAGAGAAGTTAGACTTTAAAATTATCAAGAAATGGATTAAACTACGGACAGATAAGAGGACAAACACACACACACACACACACACAATGTGCCACATGCACTATCAAAACTCCCAATACGTCATCCCGAAAGAACACAAGCTTCTATCGGTTTGATTGCGACTACACGTTCTAACAAGATAGGCAATATACATCACACTGTGGCGCCTTCGCCTAAGTTGGTACCTCCTCAGTTCACTCGAAGGGAAAGTTTTTATGGCGAATTTATGTCGCCAATAACAATGAGCTCTTAGTAGTATGGTTAAGCTAAATAATTTTGCCATGGAAATTCAACAACGTATGGACAGCACATGCACACGTATCGCATACATCAAGAAGGCAATGGGTGCTTTACGCGACTTGTGCAAACATGCCTAAAGATGCATCTATTACTCGTAACGTTGCGTTGTGAAATTTTCGGAAACATCACACTTCAGTACGGCGGGGATGACTGTGTGCGTCAGGGGACAGTTCATGAAGGTATGGAAATATTAATGGGACGAAAGGACCAGTGCTGAAGCTGTGACTTCCTGAAGCCACCGACTGCAACATGAGTTAACACTACGGAGCAGCTCAACGATCGCAACATCAAAAGAACGTCGCCGTCAAGTAGCTAACATGGCTGTTTTGTACGTGGAAGATTCCGGATTCAAATCCTGTCTCACAAACTGGCTATGCTGACAGATATTCCGTCGTTTTCTTCAGTTCCTGCAGGCAATTGCCAGTGTAGCATCGTAAACTAAGCCATACCCGATACCCTTCGCATAATTTCCAATTCATTACTCACAAGGCATCCAATATTTCAATGCTACATAGCCTGAGACACTGACAATGTTGTTAAAGCAAGTTATACAGCAGTCACTACAATAAACTGCATGTAAAAAAAGTGTCACAGTATGAAACGGTAAAAAAAATAGTTTTTGCACCTAAAACATTTTCTTGTGGCAAAAGCATGAACTGTTAAACCGCTAGACCAAATACATCGGCAAGCACGAACATAATGAAAGCAAATACGATGGCCTATATTGTGTGAATATTTTGTTAAAATACATAATATACTACCTTTACTTTTTATGATCTGCACAGCTACAATTTGCAAAAACTCGCCTACTTGCTTCGCCGTGTCTGTCCACTAATACAAATAAGAAGAACTCGAGAACTGCTGAAAGGATTTTCAGTAAGTTTGATATTGGAGGGTCTTACTAAAATTCGTCGACACATTCCAATTTCAGCAAAATTCGAACATCAGTGACAAAAAGCACAAAAAAAATTCACATGCCTTTCTGCTCGCATCTTCAGCCTAACTCGTTAAATAATTATTGGAGGACGAAAAACTGTTGTCAACAACGCTGTGAAGAAAATATAACACATACCGTGTGACATACGAGTACGATTTTTCTTTGCGCCATCTGACTGTTTAAATAGCCAAGCAAAAGGCAGCGAACGCGCCAGTGTGATTCCGCTACACCTGCATTTCCCAATTCGCTTTACTCACCTCTGAATGCAGGGCTTCTAGCCCAACTGGATGTGGACTATATTTAATGTAGGTCAACGTTTGTGTATGGAGGTTGAACTGCACAAAACACAAACATACTGACAAAATGTTTATCTTGACACTGACTACTACTGCACTATTGTACAACCGAAACAGTCTGACCTACGCCACAAAGAGGTTCGACATGGAGGCCTACTGAAGGAAATACTTAGAACTGAATACAACCACTTAACTACGAAGACACGATTCGTACGTGACGTCTTAACGCCACTTAACACTCCTACATATTACTGAGATATTCACAGTTTAAATTGTTACATGCAGGCTAACGAGCCCGAGGCAGCGGAGTTCTTATGAAGCTAACATTCGCTCATCCATTCAATAAATTCTTCACCTTTTATGGACTTATGATTGTGTTCTCAACAGTCCGCACATGAACTCCATCCGGAATTAGATGCACGCAATCCACTTCCTCTAACACCATTTCCTTAACCTTTTAAACCCTAGCGGTAACTTTACATAGACCAGGTTTAACATTAAAAAATTCTACGTGGTGCCCACATTGCGTTTATGTGTTTTGTACGGATCTCAGAACAAACAGCAACTTTTGCCTTATAAAACATTAAGAGACTGGTTTTTATAACCGAAGTGAAGAGTGTTTACAGCGCGGTACGCACTGAGTCCTTATATAAAACAGATACGCTTCGTCTTTAAAGGGTTAATATCTATGTCACTGTTATCCTCACATCTATACCCAGGTCTCCCAAGCAGCCTCTTCTGTTCAGATCTTCCGACTACAACGATGTACGCATTTCAAATTTATGCTATGCATGCTCTGTGTCGACCCATCTCAAGCGCCTTTATTTTATTATCATCGCGATAGCATTCCATGAATAGTACTCGCCACAAAACTACGCAGCTGTCTCTATTCTCATGTCACTTCTTGGCTCCTCAGGAACGTGATATGAAGAAGACTCTCAATCTATGTTCTCCCCCTACGGGTAAGACACCACAAATATCTGAAACAACAGATTCAATTACAGTACTGTGTTTTTTATCTTTAGTAGATATAAAGCTGTAGGACAAAGAATTTTAGACTGTGAAAGGCAGCAAGCCTTGCCGGAAATTAGTCCGCCCATATTTGCTCGCGAATGGGCCTATAATCTTCATTCGTTAGTGATGTTCTCAGATGATCTAAATCTGACCCGTTTTTAATGGAACTGTTAGCTACAGGCTACTCATATTATTTAGTTCCGAACGTAAACGTATACGTCGTTTTTTCTGTGTTTAGTTTTAGACCAGTCTAGTGCCTAACAAAGCATCTGTGTTTTGTTTCTGCATTTACGTTTTCGCCCACCAAATTAATATTATTAACATACGCCACAAGCCGGCCTGTCCCAGTCAATTCCAATTCTTCGCGCCTCTTTTGGGCTATCCTAATAGCAAATCCTAAAATAAGATTGAAAATCCCTCCACGTAAAGCATTTCTCCGTTTCAAACAGCTCTTAATAAAAAAATGTGCAGTGCAAATGGATACCTGCATAGAGGTCACTACGTTTACAAAAGCGACTGATAAAAATACGTCTGTCAAATTTCCGAAGCATGACAATTTATAGTCCGAGACAAGAACAAGAAGCATCTAATATAAGCACTGGGATTCAGAAACACAACTCTCAAGTCCAGTACTTTTCCCGAAAATTCCAGGAAATCTAATTAGCCAGAAACACAGATAAGTGGATCAGCCAAGATAGAAGTGCGAATTACTAGGCACAAAATTACGGTCAAGCCACGTCCCCCTGTAGCAGCATGTTTCGAAAATAATTTTACGTGGCTCCAAATAATTTATTTCTCAGGTACAGTTTTACAAAACACCACAATGCAACTGTTGTGTATGACTGTCCCTGTGAAATAAATTATCTGATTTACAAGCACAACGGTGATTAATCATCTTAAGATTTACGCGGTACGTTACTAAATGCGTTGCTTTAAACTAATCTCATTACATAAATTCAAAATCAACGTTCTTTTTATCCTTAAGCATCGGTCTCTTCCGTACAGGATTTTTTTTTTGTTTCTTTAATTTTCTGGTCGAACCAAATATTCCCGAGAGAAGGGTGTGTCACACACGTAACCCCCGCCTCTAAACACGGTATGTCGCCCGCAAGGAAACTCTGGGTCCAAGTTTAAGGTTAAAACATCACCAACATCAGCAACATGATCGTGAATTACAACAAGACAGAAAGTTCCTCTGCGGAATGTCATGGCAACCAGACATGACCATGAACTACACATTTCGCTTCTCTTTTATTATCAATATTAATACAGCTGTCTTTCCTATGACGTCTGTTATGCGCTGAAGTACCCGCACACCACCGTTTCACAGCAAAACTATCACTGTGTACCGCTTAGTTTATTATACAGCACTGACTTACAGTTAATTACCCAACAGCGGCTGGAAAGGCGCATTTCTATTTAACGGATGTGACGTTACAATAAGCCTCCCTACGTGGTCTTTTATGTCACGGAAATGTAACGTAAGCATTTCCTATTACACGGCAAGAAAACGCAACTCTTCCCAGTGGACTAACATACACGAGCCTTAAGACACGGAGTGTGAGGGTCACAGGAGACATTACTGGTTATCCTTACGCTCATAGCCGCCACAGGAATGGTTCGGCATCTGCCTCTGAGCCAGACAACGTTGTATTCCTGATTATGTTGACACTTCAATAGAGTCGCCCGATTTATGTCTCCGCCGTGAATGTAGGCTAATGAAATGTGGAGAACATCACACAAACCCCATTCATAACGAGGAACAGCAATGGTAGAATTGTCCCTATGCTTAACTAAGTACATACAATACCACAGACACGAACCGCTGCACACGGATGGAGGAGGCAAGTGGTCAGTTTCACGCTCCGATCATTTTGAAGCCCACGGGATCCATGGGATATGAGCCGGGGTGTTCACCAGTCAAGGCACAATAATATCTGTACTGGCCTTATTTGAGAGCGTGCGCAAAGACATTTTCATCTACATACACGAACCAGTTGTGTTCCTGCAGTATGTATTCCTTACACGAAGCAGATAAACCGAATGCACAATGATGAAGTTCTGTCTGTTCATTCCCAACGCCACACAACGTATGTCGATCGGTTCGTAATCGATCTTAAAACTAAAATATACTGCGAAAATAGCGTTTTGGTCCATGTTTAATAAACTGGAATTAAACCTGGTGATTCAAGTCTTCAGTAACACAACTGCGAGAACTTCAAATCTCGCAATGTGTAACATCTCCTGTACCCTAATTAGCACTGACCAAGAACGGTCAACCTTTCAGGCAGGCCGGCAGGCCACACTGACAAATGTAACACAGCAAGAGGCCCGGACGATTGAATTATCTCTTTCCCAGCCAACACAAAACTAAACAGTACAATAAAATAGTTTAAAACTAGCTTACTAAAGCAGAAATTGGGCCTTCCTTTGCTCCAGGAGAGAATATATGCATCCCGTTCTGAAATGACATTTCGTATCACACCACATAGGTGACCGCTGGGTGGAACTTCAAACAGGTGAAAGAGGATGTTCAATGCATTTATGCTACTGTACTCATCTGTCAAATTTCGTGCCAACTTGCTTAAATCAGGGAACCGAAATCATGGGAAAGTAGCGTAAAATGTGACTACAGCTTCCCGGTTTAAACCACGACGCAAAAGCTCTATCACATCGCAATTTTCATACAGCATCACTAACTTCAAGGGAAAGCGGATGTTCGAAAATACGTATATTTGAAGCATATGAATGGGAGTAACTGTATCTCATTTTAAAATTGTCAGCCAATGATTCGATCATTTCTACGGCAAGGACACTTGGAAAGGAAACACTCATCCATCTTTATGAAGCAAATCACAGGAAGGAAAGGGACATGGTTAACATTCACCAAATATTTCCAAAACAGTTTCTGCCTTTTTTTAAAGCCTGATAACATCATACACATACGAAACAAGTTTATGTTGACCTTGAGGTTTGGTATTTACATGACTTGGTGGTTCCTTGTAGCACATAGCACTAACAAATCCCAAAGCCATTTTTCATCACTAACTTCAACCAAAGCTTTGCATTTCTCATTAATGAACCTTTCTAGTGCCTGCCTCACATCTACACACCATCCACATACTTCTGTGCGGTAAAAGACGTCCCTGTTTAGCACCATTATCCAAAAAGTTATCGATGAGTGGATGAGATCGAATCACGTTCACAATCAACACCACAACTTTCAGAACAAGTTCAAACCTCTGAGTTCTTACACAAGATGACTATGGATAGGTGATGCAGAGCAGTTCTATGTAAAATTCGGGACTGTTTATCCATTTCTCCCCTCATTCTACCAACTAAACTTGCTTGCTTTCCCATAATATTTGGCAGCTCCATCTGCTGTCACTCCCTTTAGTTTTGTCCAGGGCAGCTCACGTACCTTCACTTTCAAACACACACACACACACACACACACACACACACAGAGGCGCGTGCGCGTCTTTTCCTATTACTAAACCATGCAACATTTTAACGGCCTGCGGATTCTTTTACCACCCCAAGAGTTTCTATCATGCTTTGACTGACGATTAATAGTAACTGAACGGAATCGCTTACGTAATTATTGTAATTCTGTGTTAAAAAAAAGCTTTAAATTCCTCTGATTTGTTTCAACTCGTCACGTCATTGTCAAACTGAATTTACAATATTAAAAGTTTATTTTTCCAAAGAAATCTTATGTAATAAGTGTTGTAAACACTTTCTTACGACAGACGGGAATGATTTACTTTCTTTAGCCAACAGGTAAGCAAGCCGATAACCAGTCCGCAATGCCGAGAAACTGTTATTGGATTGTTTTCTGCAGACACTCTCTTGTGACCCAAGCCCCATTTATAAAGACACCACTCTTTCTCTTCTCTGAGAAGGGACACAGTTTTTGTACTTTGACGCGTGCCTGGAATCGTACTGTATAGCACTTTCGTACTCTTTTTTTCAAAATTAGGAATACTTTCACTACTAATTTTATGCAACGTTTTTCCACTCACAGAAACGTAAAAGTGTTCATGTCCAATTATGTTGACAAATTCTACATCTAGAGTCCATTTGACGGTTCTTGATAATGTCACATAATGTGCTTTTGTTGAATGCAGCCGAGTCGCCTTTACATTTAGACAAACCAAATCAACTAATACTGGGAACGACTACTCGCTAATTACACTCAGGGCACATGTCAAGAAACAGAACTCACACAAATGTTTCAAACAATGATATCTCTGTCTAAGGAAGTGTCGTAATTCTATAAAAAAACGTAAAGTGAAGCGTGTCAATAATACACATCCGATAAAGCCGCACATCCACAACGGATATGGAACTTTACCAGGGACATACATCAAATTCTGTAACGAACACAGCCTAAATATGTCATCGGTGTAGGTTAATAAATACTTAAAAATACAATACAAGTCAAATTTCACACAATGTTCAGCTGACACGTGTTCTGGCGGAATTTTTGGGCATTAGTGTCAGCGTTAAGTGCTCCAACTCTGCTAGAAAAATCTCCTCTCCCAGAACTAAGCAGAAAATGTAGAATAGTTATAACATTTTTCGAATCCCACACTCCTTTGAAATTGTTCGCAATGTAACTAAAGCACGGTTATCCACCTGTGTTTAGTAACTACTGTTGACAACACAATCCTACCAAATAAATATTTGTTTCCCAACAGAATCAACATAACCAAAACCGTAAAATGTAAGCAATGTTGTAATACGGAAATGAGAGGCTTGGGGTGACGTACCTCACCCAGAACGTTCCTGTCTGTTAGTTACCCAACACATTAATATGGCCACACAAAGAAGCGCCGTGGGTCTTACGTTCAGCAGCCACAGTGTAGACCTGTAGGTCCAATCGAAATACATCAGATTTTTCAAAGATAATACAACAGATTGGAAAAACCCTACTACAAAGACGTACAAGGGTGTCGAAAAATACAGTCTTTTAAAGTTGTCAGTCTGCGTCTATATTACTCATTCTTCCTTACAAATTATGATGTAATATTCATTACAACATTCTCAATATACGGACTCCTAGGAACTGGACCTTGTGGTTCTACTGTTGCATTGCATCGGAAACAGCGCCCTACGCTGTAAGGAGAGGGGGCAGCAAACGTAGTCCTCATTGGTTTCTGAATCGAAACGGCTACGGTTACCCGGTTTTTTTTCTTTATCACTTCTACCGTTCGTGTACGTACCCGAAAATAATAAGGGTAATGTAACACAGTCGGACTACGCGCGTTGCTCTCTGTGACTTACATTCACCACGCCATTTTCACGACAAAACGCTGACAGCGAAAAGACTCGGGTATGCCACGGCCTGTCATATCGGTTATGCCTCAACTTCTTCTCCTCATTCTCCTTTTTCTTACTCTCCTCCTCCTCCTTCAAGGTATTCGGCGGACTAAGAAGAGGAGGCAGCCTTCTCAGCAGGCGTAATATAGCGCGAAACTAGACCGAACAATTTCAAGGCGGCAGCCCATCGCTGCAAGGCGCCGGTAACGTCTTCTGGGGGGAAGCAAGTTATTATTTTGTTGTGTCATTTCGTTCAACACGCCTATACAGCAACCCAAAAATGTTCCCATCATGAGCTGCATGTATATTATAACTGAAGGAAACAGTAAACATAATTTGGAGTGTCACGTAAGGTCAGATATAACGGACGGACACAGAACATTAATTTCGCCTTATAAATTCTACTGTAAACCCGAATATCAATTTCAATCTAAAATATATGTACAGTTTCGGGGAATAAACACGCGCAGCTGGATAAGCACAGCCGACTTTCTCGTTGGGTGTTCATTTTAAGTAATCTGACAAGGACCCATTACAAAACATTGAACTGCAAGTTAATGTAGATCACAGCAATTGTCATCATCAAACAGACCGTCATTTGTAAACCTCGGTGCAGAATCTTTACCATTACCAGACGGGAACTGTGTATGATTATTCTCAGTCTCTTTTAACGGACGTACAGACAGTATCATACCTGCGCGTGTGCGCATGCGTGCATCCAGTAATTTAAAAAACTGACGAAAGTTTCGTTATATTCTGTAGGACGCGGTAGTGAAACATTGAAGGCTGCGAACTTCCAAAGTCGAGCGATACAGTGCAAACCTCCGACGTGGAAGCGACACGGTGCAAAGGGCTTAGACGAAAACAATATCATCACCACGTAATACAGAGTCTTGAATTTTTGTGTTTAAAGTGCTTCAGAGACACATTAAACTTTCATAAAGACCTTATTTTGTACAATCAAAAGCAACATCGTGGCCGTACCAAATATGTATTCAGTGTTCAGTTTGACAGCAACATATAAGGAACAATTACTACTAACCATGTCCTTCTGCTGAACCTTCTGAAATATATGAGAAACAGCTCTTAACCTTGACAGCAAACGTGTTACTTCCTCTTTCAAGTCTAAATACTGTCATTAATACCTGCTCTCAAGAACCCCAAACTAACCGCAGCCTGTACGCTCTTCCCTTGTGGTAAAATACTCACGTTTGACATCCATATTCCATATTAAATAACAGATAGAACTGTAGCCTTCTACGAATACGTCTAACATTTGAATTTTTTGATGTGAGACGAAAGTAATAACTCACCGCTCCCGAAAGTGGACGTAAGTTTTTGGTAAGGAACGGTAATAATACAGGGTGCCTGCACACGCACACAGTTAAGCTGTCCAGTAGAGAAATATTTTATGATCGTAGTGATATCACTGGCCAAAAGAGGAAGTTTGGCAAGTAAATATGATACGGTCGATAAGCAAGTCATCTTTCTTTCTCCACAGCTTTACGCGCATGTGTACAGCCTACACAGCTAACACTCTTTTATCTTATCACGAACAATTTCTGAGGCCACTTCAGTTCAATTCCAAGTTCCAGTCATTACTTACATGGAGGTATAATCAACACCTGCAAATCATTCGTGCTGGTAACATGACCGAAGGACCGTGCAGTCGTAATGAACACTGCTACCAGTGAACGTTCGCAGTCTGTGAACGGCGGAACCGAAAGGAATAGGTTATGGAGCTTACCGGGACGCCTGATTTGTGTCACCTGCAACTGACTTCGTTTCCACGACGAGCAATCAATTAAGAAAGTAACGAACTTAAATTTGGGTTTTACGTAAATCAAAACTTGTAACTGGCCAACACGCACTAAAAAGGATCAATACATTGTAGAGCGGACTGAAAATACCAAATATTATTGAAATTCGTCTTTAAATTTCGGACTTCAGCACCCCCATATGCTTTCACGGCATGGCGTGGCGTTTAATTAAGCGAGACAGTTTTACATTGACCTCTAGATTCAGATTCCTCATAACATGTGTTAAGTACGTAGTTGTACATTAGACGAGTTGGCGCGTTTCTCTACTTCAGTACAGACACACACAAGTTAATGTGCACACATTCATATCCACCGATATGCGCACACAATTAACCAGGACACAAAAATCTAATCTAGAAATATTTTAAGTCATACAGGCCTACTGATTTTATCATGAATAGGCAGATATATTGATAATCCGTTACTGTGACAAATTTCACAGGTCTAACTGCAACGGGCTGTAAAACGTAGGGCCTGTTTACAACTCGTGGTGTGGTGAGTGTATCCATTTCGGTTTGCGACAAAAGCCATGTCTTCTGAGTCACGTCTAGCCTAGTTATATACAATAAAACAAATGCTGTCGTCACCATCTTGGTCCTTTCCAAAACAAAAACAGTTTCCAACAGATGTATAAACATATATATTCGCAACGCATCATATTTAGAATTCCCAGGCACTTTGGTTTGTATTTGTTACAGATAATTAAAAAAAAACTCTTTTGTAATTTTCATGATACACTTAACTTGGAACACAAACTGTTTTAACAGAAAATGCCCGTTTGCTAAAAAACTGTCTTCAGAGGTAATTTGAACGCCACGTACTGCATTGTGCTAGCGTTGTTCACACCGCTGCCATGTTAATACAAACATGGAAATTAGAAAGTACGCACAGGAATCCAGTGTCCTTCAATGGTATTCACATCAAATCCCTTCAAAATTCGTAAGACTTAAAAGAGAACAGAACGCAGATACAAACAAACATCCAGTATACGTACGTTAAGGGTTGGCTAGTATACCGCGTCGTGCAAAACACGTTCACATGTTTCTTTGACAATCTCTTAAGCGTGCGAAGAGAACTACGTGAATTCACCCCTCACAAACAGAGAGCTCTTGTATCAGTTATTGCAACTGTCGGTTACGAACATTTGCCAGAACTATTACTCAGCTCTTCGTTGTTATGCTGTGCAGCTACATTCTATAACGATGAAGACGGTATATTTTTTAGCAACGTCGGTACACGGCGTCATGTTCCAGCAGACTAACCTTCATACTCACCGCTGTGACCTCAAATCTAAAAAATTTACCGTCCTTCGTCATACAAGCTGCGTACTTGAGTAGAACGTTTTTTAATTCGTGCGCGTTAACAGCGAAGCAAAAGATGTCTATCGACCATTCTCAGAAGTTGCACGAGATAACGAACAATGCGCAATTCGCAATGAGGTAGTTTCACAGCAAAACCATTGCGCTATAGATGAGTGTGACGTCATGAAGCCGGCCGGCCAAGAGAGAATGTCTGCTGGCTGTTGCGTTGTTCCGGATATGCGCAGAAGCCATGTTTACGGACAACATGGGCAGGAGAGACAGAGAGAGAGAAAAAGATGGAATGAAAACAACGCAGCATTTCCAAACAAAAGTGGGACGGTTCACACAAATGCGACGCAGAAATCCAGACGAAATCGTAACTCACTACGAAAGGAGATTAAGAAACATGTACACCATATAACAATTATTTGTTATGGTTCAATCCGCGTAAATATGACAAGGAACGAAGGAAAAGCGTCTGATACTTCCACCAGTACACAAAAACATAACACTATTACAGTACATGTCGAATTAACAACATAAACTACACACAAAACCCAGGAATTAACTCATATATGTTCGCACTTTATAAGAAGAAAAATATACGGAGCGCCAGCATGCAACCATGCACATTACTAGTGCACGCACATCACACCGGAGCACTTGACGTAGCCACCATGGTGCCTACGGTTTAAACACGGAATTAAGGTTCCAAAGTGATTTTAGCCGACGTCTGATTTTAACACATCACTCAAAGATAACGGAAATGCACTACGACAATCTTCCTACCCATACTGCGCTTCATTTAGGAACAAAACACCGTCTACGCCTATGCCATTTCCACTTACCGTAAGTACAATTTATATGGTGAAACAGCTGAATCAGCAATTGAGTTGACATGCATGTAATTACAATGTATGAATTTCATTTTACGAAAACACCAGTTTGATGTCCACTGCAGACTGACATATTACGCAAATATGCAAACTTCATTACTTTTCACGTAATCAGTCAGGTGTTAAACGATAACCAGTTCCGCACACGGCGTAGTAACAACTTAAATGTCTGTATCTTTGTAATCATTCTCGTAGGTTTGTTAAATCAAACAGAAACAAAGTTAATAAATCCACAGTTGATCACTAAGAATTACACCCATCCAACCCCCAAATTATCTGATAGTATAACCCGCACTCACCTCGTATCCCGGCGGTATTATATTGACGATAACTTCATCAAGTTGAGGCTGATGTGACGTCACTTCACCGGATATTTCTCGACCATTGTAGGTGAGAAAAACCTTCTGTCCTGGTAAAAGTTTGAATCCTGTCACGGCTTGGAACCCCGGACCGATCAGTTCGGTTTCCCTGTATTCTCTCATTGCAGGCACAAGCCGTTTGTTGCTTCCAGGTAGTGGATCGAAACGTACTGAGTATTTCGTTTCTCCAGCAGAATTCCCAAATCCATCTGAGTTTCCTGGTGTTTTGACAGCATGAATAACACCGGAATAAAATTTACCGTCCTCTCCCTGGGCACAGACTCTAGTCCCTATTATGGAACGTTTTGCCAGTCTTTTCCCGGTAGACATCGTTCAGTTCATTAATGTTTATATACTGCTCTAAAATTAATCTAATGAACAAGACAAGCGCTCCCGTCTCAATTCCAGTAATGACACCACTGACAAGCACGTCCCTAAATCGCACCAGTTTCAGCTTTAATTCACAGTTATAACTGGGTCAATAATTATTTTCAATGAAATAAGTTTTTTACAAAGTATTTAACCTGCTTCGTTAACGAGTCTCCATCCACAACATACACAATTCACAGTGCACTAAAACGAAACAAAATCCTCTTCAGAGATAATCTTTCTTTTTCGCATTCAAATTCACTGAAATTCCGTAAGAGGAACTGTTAGTTGCGTCGTTCTTTACTTTATCACCAACACTTTCCTCTGCCTTCACAAAACCACACCGGTAATATAACACCACTTACAGGATGGCAACGTTTGTTCACACCCTTTGAAGTAGCAACTCTTCTTCAAGCAACTGACATACATTAACAAGTGTGTTCTAGAATATGGTGGTATCATAATGAAGTGACGCAAAGATATTCCACAATCGACTGTCTCCCCAACGCCGGGTCGTTTTACAGTAACACTGATCCAATCAGCTGGCTCTCGCCGGCCTGCTCCGTGACTGGCTGGATTGTCGAGCTCAGCTGCTGGCTGCAAAATTCACCGGCCGGTTCCCGGGTCCAACAGCTGACAGATAACAACAAACACACGTGACCTCAAGCTCTGCACTCCTATTGGTTGCTTCAACGATGCTTGACCTACATTTCCTCATTGGTCGCTGCTAACACGTTCGAAGCCCGACGTAAGAAAATGTTTCTCAAGTAACCGCATTAGTAGACGAAATGAGAACTGGGTTTCCTCTTTCATTTTTGTTTTTATTTTTACATGTCTCCCTAGAAACTTACAATTGCATAATATAAAGCTGTGGTGAATTCAATTACCGGATGTCTTACAGAACGCAACCGCCACTGTATTAAAAGCGTACAGGTTCTTCGATTAGTATTAAAATTGGGATGGGGACAAGACAAGAAAATGAGTGTTTACAAACACCAGTACGTATGACCTCTCTGGCCTGTAGTGTCAGATTCTCTTTGTTAAATGTGGATGCTACGACCACAATGGCATTTAAATGTCATAAGCCGGACTCTTTTGACCTTGTTTACGTAACACGTTTTGCAGACACACTCCCTAATAAATTCGATAGTCACGCTTACTAACCGGCATTAACTAATAAAATTGACTTTAAAATTGGTTATGCCCTTAACATTCTTAATTACTGCAAATCGTATAATTGAAACTACATTAAAAATAAACCCCTATCTTAAGAGTAATATATAGTTTTTCGATCGGTCATCTGTTATATCTCAATGTTTGATTGAAAAAGTTGTTTTTAAGTAGAAAACCCTTCATGACAATGGTTCATCTAAACATATTTTAAATGCACGTCAGGTTTCGATAACGAGAATATTTTCAAAATAGCTGCAGTTCACAATGCGCGACGCTCTGATAGCCCCAGTTACTAGCTTCGCGCCATCTTTGAGAGAGTTCATGAACAAATAACAACCGTTTTCCAGGGCAACCAACATTCATCGCATCGAATACAACAAAATGTATCTCAGGTAATCAATTTTACGAGGCAAAAGTTAGCAGTCACTTTATAAACACATAATTATGTGATATATGGCATTACGTATTTGGTCTAAGAACAATGTGGAATTTTAATTTCTAGTTCACGTTGAAAGCATATTGGCATTACTAATATGTTTGTATTTAAATTTAGTATCAACTACGTTAATGAATCATATGCAAAACACACAGTTCAGAGCCAAAGTTAGAATGCTATGATTATGATATAAAGTTTAAAATTAAATCGGAGTTCAATTTTACTCATTTCTTTTCGTGCACGGTTGTACTGGAAGTGCCAGGATGACTACTTTGAAATCGCCGAAATATGGAATAGTATGAGGGAAAACAGCTAGTCAAAATCAGAAGTTAAATGACGTGGAATGCAGACCTTGGGGTAAATACTGATCGAATTCATTATAGACACAAGTGCATCCGGAGGTAACCACCTTTCGGTTAAACAGCTGACACACTTGCGCCATTATTAGTATAGGAAAGGAGTTATTCGTTTTGTAATGTTGGATATGTTGAACGATAGGTGGAGAGGAGAACTTGTGTTATGTTTAATTAGTATTTCTGCAATTGTTCGAAATTCCGAAGGGCATAGTCATCATTCGGAAGAAAGCACAGGTAGTTGTTAACGTGTGTTACAATGGTTACCGATAGTACAACCAGTAAACTCACATACGATAGAAGTTGTTTCTCATGCTAATATTTCTGTGTTTATACTGTTCGTTCTTCCGTTTTAGATTATTTGCTCTGTCGAAGTTGTGGTGCTGACATAGCAGATTCCAGTTACATTCACAGCCGTTTTAGTCCAGAGGCATTAATTCGTGGAAATCAGTCACTTTTTCGGAAACAAAGTGTTGCAGTTCAACTTTTAGAAAATCCACTGGGTATAAGGTTTCGCGTGGTGGTTGTGAACAAATCAAATTGCATCGGAGTGGACGAAGTATGTTTTGTCTGATAGAGTAGTTCGATATAATTAGTGGTGGCACTATCGCTATATTTGATGCATGTGACTTTCCTTCCAAGTTTGCTCTCCTCTTACATGCGGTTCTAGAAAATAATATATATCTCTTGATCCTTTCCAGTGGCATAGTGAATTTTCTTGGTATCCTGGTTATGCATGGAAGCACTGTTTATGTTCACATTGTGGCCACCATGTAGGATGGTAAGGCTGCTTATTAAGCTTGCCATACTTTTAGACATGATTAAATAGCATGAACATTGCTGATAATGTTAATCTCACAATTTGTAAGTTAAGTACAGTGGTGATTGACTGCTTAGTACATTTCTCAATTTTAATAATTTCTTCACAGGATTTTTGAACCTTTGAAATCAGCGTTTGCAGACCGTAAGATAGCTTCAGACCAAGGTTTTTATGGACTGATTTTAGATAACATACTCAGTGAGAGTTGTAAGTATAACAGTTTAAAATGTTATTTACCTTACACTTGTCTTCAGTTTTGGTTGAGAATTTACCACCCAGAAATTAGTGTGCCCAAACCTGCTGTAACTGTAGTGTAACAAAGTTGCAAGGCGGACGTGCACTCTAGGACAGGATGCACTTGGCATTTGTTTTTATTATTATTCTTGGACATAACCTGTACAAACCTTGATTAACACCTTGAAGTGTTCTTATTTATTACCCAAAGCAGCATTTTTAAGCTACAACATCTGCCAGACCAGCATGTTAGATCAGGGTTGCCAGCACAGTGCACACACAGCCGAGTTACTGTACCAGAGGTACATGACACAACCAACAAACTCTGAAAGCACCAACCTGAGGCTTTCGAGTATGATGGCAAAAGGAAAATAAATTGTAATCGACAAAGATTAAGCTACGCTTTTCCATTTCAGTGACAAATTGAATGCTTTCACATTAATCCACCAACTTGGGACTTTGAAGTATGGTGACAAATGACAAGTATCGGATTCTGTGGTGGTTGAGGTTTGAGTTTTCATTTTAGTGACAGAAACTTTAGGTGTGCTGGTTTCATTTCATTCAAAACTCAACTTCAACAAAATACTTGGAGCACCATGGCCAGGCTTTGAGGATGTGTTTATGGGCACGCTCATGGGAGTTGGGCTTTCATGTTTCATTGTAGTGATATAAAGTTCTGGGTTTCAGGTTTAATTTTACTGACAGGAACTGAACTTTTACAGAAAAGCAGAGAGGTTAGGCAAGTTTCAGAGTTTCATGTTGGTGACAGAAAACTTAGGGACACTCTTTTACTTACATTCACTGTCAATATTGACAACTCTAATTTGCAAGTGGTTCTGTCCCTTGCAGTTGGACTACAGCACCATAAAATAAGTATGTGTATTATGATTATATTAACATGTTTTTTGAGTCCCAGATGTTGCTTCTCTTACAAACATTTCCATCTATAATGGTAACTACTTCTGTATATGAAGAGAAATAGATGACAAGGCTATTCTGGAATGAATCTCACAAATGTAATACAAGTTGTTTGGTGACAGTTTCAGATTCTTTGATGATTGTGCCAAAATCATATAAAAGTTGATGAACTGAAAATGGAAGGACCACTATAAAAAAGTATAATTAAAACAGTATAATACTTAAGTGACTGAAAGTATCTGGTGCCTTAATTATTTCACTTTTGTGACACACCAAATTTTTAAAGATATTGAGTAAATATGACAGCAGAAGAGACCTCAGCAGGTGGAGAAGGCCATACAGGAGGGGTTACATTGACAGAGGAACAGAAACAGTTTTTAGCTGCATGTGAAGCAGAGTTTGCTGATCGCTACACAGAAGCTGATGAAGAGTTTGTTCAGTACAAAGGTAGAGTGTGTAATCCACCTATTGTTGATCCATGGTACAATAAACCTCGACGTAATTTTGATTGGTCTGCTCGGGGTAGACGTCATCAGAACTGGGGTTCACGAAATGACAGGGGACATAATCAGGGTGGTGAAGGCTGTGGTTATCGTCAGGGTGATCATTTCTATGGTCATCGCCATCGACCTTACTAATGCATCCCAGCATTGTTACAGATATTTATATTTGCATACAGTGAACTTTGTACATTATTATATGAAGAACAGACTAGAATAAATACCAGCTTGGATAAATAAAAGAAGCTTGTCTGAGGTTTGTGAAAAATGTTAATTTTCTATTTCAAAATACCAGTAGTACAGAAGTGCCACTTTCTAGTCACACCTCTCAAAGCCTCAATCATTTTAGCGTAAGTAAAATCATGAAGGGTTTCCTACAAGAGCTAAATGCAAAATGATGGGGCCTTTTGAAGGTCAATTTCTAACCTGTCCCAATGCAGCAGTCCTATTGGCCCAGACCAGGCACGAGCAGTTCCCTTTGCTCCAGTGAATCTGAGTGAACACATGCATACGTATCCCATTCCAAGTACTTTCCTCCGGAGGAGGGAGACAGCATTTTCCTCTGAAACAGTGACAACACTGCCTACTTTCACATGGTGCACAGAAGCAAACATTGTTAAGTCAAGATGCCATCCCCCACAATTTAGCCTTTTCCTTGGCCCTCAAGATCATAGTATTTTGCATACCACAAGGTACATTACCATTAATTTAATATAAATACAGCAAACATGAAAAATAAAAATGACATGATTTCATAATAATCCTTATTTCAATGCCAGCATTTGTGATGGGAGATGAGGGGTGCTGCAACAGGAATTCATTGTAGAATGTTCAAACACAAGAAATGAGTACATAATTTTGACAAGGAAGTCTAAAAAAATATTGTGTAAATAAGTAGATATGCATATATAGTATGAGTTTGATTGTAATCAATGATGCCCCTTTTTTTGAGTACTTCCACCTGTACAAATGTCTATTCCATAGCTACCATTGCAGTATTTGAGGGTGCACTGATCTCCAGACTTCTTGATATGACCTAAAGGTTTTCTGCCACAGTACTGAAGGCTACACAAGGGTGCGTGAATAGCCACCCATGCACTGAACAGGCAGGTGAGTCTTCAGCAAGATACGGAAATTTTAGAAGAAAATAAAGTTATGCTATAAAAGATATATTACTCATACTATCACACAAGAAGCTTTAGCAGAACAGAGATTAATGTTCATTAACTGCAGAATAATGGACAACAATGAAAATATCTGTATAGGTACTTATAAATCAGAGGAAATGTGGACATCACAGAAGAAAATGATTGTTGATAGACTTTGGAATCCAAAAGGTCTAGGATTATAAGATAATACAGGGTGAAAAATGAGGAGTAGCAGTTTTTTCCTGGCAGTACAAAATGGTGCACTGTACTGCAACCTATTTTTCTTTTTTAAGGATGGAAAGTGGGCTACAAATAAACTGGAAGTCTTCCATTTTTCTTTGGAAGTATTGCCACATATTCTGCCAGAAAGCAGCAGCTGTAAAAACCTCATATGGTGATTGTGTTCATTTTGATAAAAACCTAACTACATAAAACCTAATGTGCACTGTTATAGTGATTCATCAGTCAATATCAAGCCGAAAATTAACTTTTTTCTACTGAAATCTCATAGATAATGTTCTATTATCAAGTATTTTTTGGCATAAGTACCTTTGGATACTTTTTGTCTGTGTAGTATGATATTACTATATATATATATATATATATATATATATATATATAATCTGCAGTGTACTATTTTATTTTGATACTATGATATGTTATATGTCCTTGTACTATAAACCATAAATTAATTCTATTCTCCTAGTTTTAAATCTGTACTTTTCTTATTTGGTCATTGATTCTGCTGAGGTATTTCTAATGTTCGAAAATTACTCATAATAAAATTACCAGCTGCATATAACGAATTTGGTGTAACATGTGGATACTGTACGCGAAATTGTTACAGTAGTTATAACGGTACTTATTTTTTAGTTTGTATGACTTATTGCGCATCTTATTGTCACCTTGACTAAATTTTGCACGTGTGTAATGCTTCGCACGCGTGTGTGTGCGTGCATGCACCCAGGACACGACACAGTCCGAATTATAAGCATTATAGAAGCTACATACCTTTATCTGCGATGTACACATTCAATTTCTGTTTCATTATCCTCTTAAGCGCGTTTGAATGCTGCACATCAAGTTCCGCACAAAGCATAACTGTTTGAAACAATTTTTGCATTTCCCTCGCGCACAGGTGCCACATTCCTCAGAGCTGCCAATCTGTTACGATGGTTGAATGGCTCGCGCAATCAAAATCGTTCTGCAACAAATTCAACACAGTCGACAAAGTGTACACTACCCAAAACACTTGTATGTTCACAGTCAAGACAATCGGTGGACTATACAATGAAATCTTACAATGACAAGTTATTGAAAGTCTCTATCTCATACATGCGTGAAAAACGCACGATATTCATTTACTACGCCTAACGTTCATACACACTTGGGCACGTTCATGAATTCCAAGTCGTTGGCTGACATTACTGTGAAATCTCACACCAGGGTAATACCTCTTACACATCTGAACAAGTTTGGAAACAACTGTGGAGCTTTTATCTGTGATGTGTATGAGCGAAATGCGCACGTCAGGTAGTTGCAGTGTGTGGCTGTATGTGGTTAGGCGTGTATTGTAAATGTGATTGTCATCATGGTCTTGCATGATGCCTTTCATTTTGTCTTGCAAAATCCTCTAGTAACGGGAACTCTGGAATATGTAAAAGTCATAGTACGTTTATGCTAAGAACGTGTTTCGGTATGTGCCATTTATAAATGACAACACTAAAATGGTATTGGTTCTTTTTTCTTCATCTTCTCAGGGAACTGCTATGCTGCCCACAAAGAAGGAATTGCCACCTTCACCTGTTGTTCCACAGCCGCCACCAGTGTGCACATTTCCCATTTGGAAGCACTTGTATCCGGGAAGTTCTTTTGTACGTTTGGCAGGTGTATTTGGAGCATCTGCTGTTGCCCTGGGAGCTTATGGAGCACATGGTAGATTCCTGTGATCAAAACACCATATTCGGTTTAACAGAAAAATTCTAATGCTTTTCATAAACGCATATAAACAATACGAGGCCCATACCGTAAGTGCTTTTTCTGTTTTTACAGCAGTATATCCTAAGGAAAGTAGAGAGGAGTTAAAGAAGATATATGAAACAGCCAACCGATACCATTTCCTGCATTCTTTGGCACTTCTTGGTGTTCCATTATGCCGCTGGCCAAAAACGGCAAGTGTCTAGTTATTAAATTTATGTTAACACATTTTAAAAATATTTTGTGATTAATTTTGTGAGTTTCACAAACATAAACTGCAGTTGGAGATAGTCAGTCTTTTACTTCTTTTTTTTGTTAGCGTTGCTAGTATCAAAGAAATTGACGGTTTAAGTATACACATTTCAAGAAGCCACTAATTGTAATACCGTATTTATACAGGGAGGCACTTGAACTGTAAATGATTTTAATGTAATATTGCTCAAGAAGGAAGAGGCATAGGCATCAAAACTAAATGTCCTGGTGTAGGTTCTGTTATAAAGTGTTTGTGACTTACACTTAGGAGTTTATGAATGTTCTGTGAGGGCACTGTGAGTAGCCCAGCACGTATCATATCTCTATTCAAGTTCAGTCCACGTGTGTAAGCATGGTGGGTGTACCTGTAGCCACAACCGATTATATCCGTCCTGCAGTTTCTGGCAAAGTAGTGGGCAGTGGTGAAAGGTAAATATCTTTATGTATTTTTATAAGAAGAAATGGAGTGAGGGCAGGGGAACAAGGTGGGAAATTGATGAAAATGCATGTGGCAGTCGAGTTCCATTGTAATGGTTGGAGTATGTCTCGTACTGAGTATTAGCTTGAACTGTTAAAATGTATCGTTTATCACCCACACGGGTTGAAAGAGTTATGTGTATGAGCACTATTTAGTAACTCTCAGACAAAACTGATGAAGCAGTTTGGCAGGTAGCAACTTATTATCTCTGGGTTGTGACTGTATGTTGCAGAAAAAATGAAACTTTTTCTAGAACTGGAACAGAGGTGTTATTTTAAATGCCACATTTAAATACCCAGCTGTGGAGTTAAAAATTGTGACTGGAATTGCAACATTTTAGTCATGTGCATTACATTGGTCATCGATTTTTAATACGAAAAGCTATGACTTGCTGGGTGAACACTAAGAAGGAAATTAACTCATATTTCTTGATGTTCTAGTTCTCCCCCACTAAAAGAATATGACCCTAAGTCTGTGAACAATAAAATGTGACATACTTTTATGCCAGAAACACCTGCATAGTGGAGAATTTGATTATTGGTATAATAAATACACCAAATGTTCTTCCCCTAAGGATTGTGCTCCCGAGCACCGAAACATGTTGGGTTATAATTAAAATTCTTTGCTAAGGTTATATTATTTGCAACTTTGTGCATGAGTTGGTGTGTGATCATATATATCTACTGACGTTATATGCATGGTATGGACAGTATAATGTTTGTTATGTGTTTGTTGACAGGCAGTCTGTACTTACTAATATGACTGAAAATAGAAACCAAGAAAATTATGATTTTTGAATTTTCATTTTCGTCATTCTAAAATGGTACCTGCAGTATCTCTGAGGACTACATAAGGAAATGTTCATGTGCTGTGGGCAAACTGCAACACTGCTACTCATTTGGAATGATAGCCATCTTCACTGGGGCCTGAGGAATGAACTGCATATAAAATTATCACATCTGTTATGTATCTGAGTAGCTACAGATTTCCTGATTGTTAATAATTAAATGTACTGAAATCAACATTTGCTTACTAGTATTATATTGTTATGTTTTTCCTATTGCAATGAAATTAGAATGAATTTGCATTACCAGAATTTGCTTACATTTTCATATGGAAGATGTCATGAAAGATGCCTTACTCTCAGAATTGATGAAAACCATTTAGAAACTGAGGTGTGTCACATTTTCTGTGAACTCCAGTGTGGATATGATAGAATGGCCATTCTTGTTTTAAGATACACAGACAGAACACATAACATACCTTCAGAGATGGGTGCAGGTGAATATAAGGACCAGACATCACATTCAGGTGGTTAGCACCCCTTCATCCTAGTTGTGGGGTCCTAGGCTGAACTGTTTGCTTGGAGATTGATTATCCTTACGCTTTTCATGATTCCCTCCCTCCAAGCAAACCCTGGCATCCAAGAATAAACATAAGGCATGAATGCAAATGAACTCCAAGACAAAGCAATTAAAAGTACAGTATAAAAATGCTAGACAATTGCTGGTCAAAACTGATCGACAACCTGAGTGTTGGTACGGATTTTGAAACTGAAATTGATATTTTCTCCTCTCCACAGAGTGGCTCTTTCCTAGTCCTTGGAATGGTTCTGTTCTGTGGTACCTGCTACTACCATGCTCTCACGGCAAAGAGTGAACTGCGGTGGCTGACACCTGTTGGGGGAACATTTCTAATTGTTGGTTGGCTTGCTTTGATATTGTAATTCACTTATAGAATGAAGAATTTAAACTGTGTGTACACTCTGGGTTACAAGTCAAAATATTTCACCAGAACTTCTGATTTTTGTGTGTCAGATACTGTGTATAGGAGTATGTGTATTACTTGTAACATGGTTGTCAAACTGTAATAACCAAGACCAGAAGTAGATCGCGTAGAAACATTCTCCTTGCTGTTGCAATTAGGTGGGATGTTCATGTGCATATCTCAACTGTTGTTTTTGAAAAGCTGTGTATTTGAATTCAAGAGCTGGTCAATTTTTTTCTGGTAATTTTGTTTGTGCAGAATGTACCCTGTCTTATAATGGTGGGCTTTAGCATGGCAGCTGTCATGGGAAATTTTATCACAGAGGAAGCTTGCATCAGCTGGGAATTTAATGTGCTTTTCCCCAACTGTTCAAATTATCTTATTTCACAGAAGATCTGTACCTGTTTAACCATAATTATATTGGAGACAAATTGTAAAGTCTGAGGTTGTAGTTTTACAAAAACAAAACCAGTTGAGTTTAATGTCACACCATGCAAGCCATTCTAGTAATTGGCAATACAGGTCATTTAAAAATTCATAGGAATTACACTGCAGCAACTGGATCAAACTGCAGTGCTGTTTACCCAGTGCAACTTGAAGCATGTATTGTGTAAGCAGTTTCATATTCGCACCCAAAACAAAGTTACTGTAATTATTTCAGTCCGTGCCCCTCCTCCAGAATATTCTTGTTATTCAGTTAGTGTTTGCTGGTTAAAATAAATTTGCAGGGAAATTGCTGGACAGCACTGGTTGTTCTGTGTTATATCTTATTCCTTTTACTAGCTTCAGTCTTTCAGATTGGACTACACACAACCACCACCACCACCACTCCCTTCCCCAAAAATTGTGTTCTCATGAGTGTTCTGTGCAGTAGCCACATCTGCTTCCCTGACGCAGTTTTGTGTTCTTAGTAACAAGAGGGTGGCATAGAAAAATGATGTAGAACAGTACGGATGAAAAAGTACAAAAGGACTTTCTGAATATTTAAGAAAACAATAAAAGCTGTTAAGATCTGCCACATGCAGCAGTTGTTTCACTTATTCCTCTTCCTGCATCACCACTAATAATTTTTCATGTCTGATTCCAGTATAATTGCACATACAGCTCAAAAAATTGCAGCAGTACCTACAAAGTGGCATTACTTCGCAGAATATTGATAATGTGCATTCCAGAACAAAGTGATGTACAGTGCTTCACTGACAGAAATTGATTCAGTGATTTTTGTATTTGCAGTCATTTTCAAAATATGGGTTTAGAGCTGATAAACTAATGTGATCACCTTGCAACTCACAAATAATATGTGTTCATAAACAATATTTACAACTTTAATATTTTCTTCTCAGAGCATGTCAAAGGTACAGTTAGGAAATACAAACCATGTGAAAGACCAACTCAAAAAGTGTTAACGGAAAACTGAAAGTTAAATGCATGAGCCAAGGCAGCGTGGCCACCTGTTGCTGCACTTTTTGGAAAATAATGCAGTCGATGTTTTCTGATGTGGTCAATTTTTTCACATGTTACTCTCCTTAATGAACACCTAGAGCAATCAGGGTTCTGCACGAAACTGTGGAATGGATAAACAAAAATTTAAAACAGCGAAGAATTTCAAACAGCTCTTGAAACACGGCAGGATTTTTTGTGGCAACTGACAGTACTCGAGGTATCTCCATGGGCCTCTTTGTCTCATTTTCATTTTCATAGGTAGGGTTCTACTATGGAAAGGAAGTTGGGAAACACTGATCTGGAGGCAAAAATCCATGGAGGTACAGACATAACTACTGTTCAAGTAATGCTTGTACCAACCAAGAACTGATGCTTTACTTGGTTCATTGCTCCTGTCTCAACAGATTTAATTTCATGACAAGCTAACACACAAGATGCTTCCTCTGACTGCGTGAAAATTTGCATGACAAACATAGTGTTACCTGGTGGCGAGAATGTGCATCAGACAGCAACCTAGGCTCCAAAGTGAATCGGAGTTATTTCTGACTGATGTATATTTCATCTGTACCTACAGTATGCCCGAAGTAATACACAACTAGAATTGTAATGATCATTTACAGACACCTGTAGTTTTGCACAAATGAGCTCTTTTGAAACAGCATTTGAATACTGGAATTTTGCATGAATCCGTATCTCCTACAAATTCTTATTAATCTGGATTTTAACTGAGAAGTATAGCCACTGTCTTTCCTTATAGCACAGTGACAAAGCATAGTCCCAAAGGCATTCCTTCAGGAATCGGTTTTCAATAATGGTGCTGTTCTGAGGCACCTCAGAACAAACAGTGTTGCAAGAATGTGAACTACAAGGACATTCCATTATGACTGTGTAACAGATAAACCAGGTTTGTATTTTAGTAGCGAAACTTGGGTTGAGAAAAAGAAGTTGCATATCAGATTTCTTATATCACTGCCAGGCATAACTAAAGATAGAATACCAAATGAAAAGCTGCACTGCAAACTGCGGATGTGGCTTTTTCTAAAGAAATATTTAAATCTGAAGAAACTTCTATGTGATGAATACAGTCTTCTAGGATGGGATGGCATACACATATTTGGGTACAAATATACAGATGTTGCAGAGGAATGCAGTGCCTCCGTCTTTACATTACAGTAGTGTAAACTTATGGCATTAGCCTGTATGTTCAAATGGACGTAACAGTCCCAAAATGTTCCTAACACAGCAGTTACCATATACACAAACATGCATGGTGGGAAAGTACATAGTAATTCATTCTCTCTAAAATAAAATGGGTAGCTCAGATGGGCCAATAACTTAGCTGGTGTTCCTGTTTTTACTGTTTGTAGAAACAACTCTATGAAGCTCTTCATATTAGCACAATCATCTGGATGATGGAGGCTGTATGTTCTTCCAAAGCATTTGTAAATTTCCACCACACATGACATGACATCCCAGAAGTTACCACCCTAAGTTCAAATATCAGAACATGTAAATGGGGTGCAAAATATTAACTACAAAATTATCATATCCCAAAGGGCAAATATGCAGAATGACTAAAAAGTTGATGGCATGATCAGTATTAGAACTCTGAACATCAGAATCAGTTTGTTGGAAGGAAGATTAACTGCTCTATTAATTTACAATATATCGGGGCTCAGTGTGATATATATAACCCTACACATCCTTAATATTTTACGCTGGGTCCATGAAATTTCTACTTATTGCAAATCCCATTCCTATTATAACAGTAAACCTTGGAAAATTATGTGCTGTATTAATATGCCATGCTTTAATACAATGGAGACTATTTTATAGAAATGATCCAAGGCCAAAATATTGTGATAGTATATTTGCCTGCCATCTTAACTACATGAGTTAGATCCTGAAGGTTCAGCTTTACTAATTACTAAGGCTACTGGTAGTGCGTTACTGTCTGCCACAAAGCTCCCTTATACCTACTTTTCTTGCAAGTGAATCTCGCTGAAATTGTTCTCTATGCAGAAATAAATTAGTCAGTGTGTTGTTCCACCAGCTGATATTGTTTTCCCAGTGAAGATAATGTACATTTCAAAATTTCCCCATCATACACACAAACTGAGTGGGTAACAGCAACATTTATTACATGTGAGCATCAAGTTTTTTGCTGGTAAGAAGGGATGGCATTGCCATTATGTGGCTCAAAAGCATTGGTAAGCCTACATTCTTCTAAGCTGATACATTGGCAGCCTGTTTCTGCTATTACTGAACATCATGTCTAAGATATCTTGCATTCTAATTGATCTAGAGGGACAATGCTGCTTTTGATTTGTGAATACATGGACAGTGTCAAGACATTAAAAAGTGTGTCCAAGTGGTATGAGTCGGAACCAACAGTTACAAAAAAATTGAATTTTTATGCAATGTAGACAAGATGTGTCATTTCTGAGCTGCTACAAACTTTTGTTCTATAATGCAACACAGACCTTCCAGCTGCAGAAATGCAGTACAAGGTCTCAAGGACCTCCGTACCAAATTTCAGTGTAAAGAATTTCAGTCTTCTGGAATGTCACACTGTTTAGTCTGGTATAAATTCAACACTTCTCTGGAATTCTGGTAAATCTCTACCAGACTATAGTGTCACATCCTAGGAGACAGTATTCTTTGTAATCACCATCATGGAGATTTCAAGTACTTTGTGAGAGCAATGTTAGTGTAAAGGAAGTAGTTTTGATCTGATAGTCAAGCCATTTTAAGGCACTTCCGGGATGAATGAAGATCTTGAAATTATATACGCATGTCAAAGGCCACCAGTTAGTGCTCAGCAAAACTGGAAATCTCAGAAGGTGGCACAGTTGAAATCCTGGTGCCTTCTTTTTCTCAAAATTGCTACACATCTCACAGCTCAGAAGAGTATGTCAGACAAAAGTGATACACGAAATAGTCTATTCTCAACAGGCTTTTACAAAAATATGCACACTGCTGAATTGTCAGTGTTAGCTATAGGTGCCTCTCAATTCACAACTGAAATGTATTTAATGGCTGCCTAACAAATACAATTTTAAACACGGTTATTACTTATTTATTTACATACAGTATTTAAATATACATTTCAGTCAACACCACATGTTTTGAAATGTAACACATGACAACCTAATGTCAAAGTGACAAGCCCAGAAGTGCAGCTGCAGATACACAACTGCTATGAGATATGAGCAGCATGTATCTTCCCCAAACTGAAGTGGAAGTGCTGGGATGTTCTTCATGCTCACACGTAATACAAAGAATATCTTATGGCACTGTCTGTAAGTACTGTGATGTGAAATATTTTTTCAGTATGCTCCATTTTCAACTATTCCATTTCTACATACATTTTACTGTTATGTGTTTTTCTCATACATTTAGCATGTAAGGTTTGTTCAATAACTGCTGTTTTTAAAGTGGCTGCATTAAGATGGACTTCCTATAGCAAAACACTATAATTTACCTTCAGCTGCACCAAGTGATGGTAGCCAGACAAATTTTGACATGCACCAACTAGTGATGTTCAAATATAAGTTTCTGACATATGTTCATAGTGGGTAACATAAAGCAGGGCAGTTTTTTTGAGGTCATTTTAATTGTAAGAGAACTGTAACACAACTGTGGCAAAATGTATACTGTTTTCTGTTATAAATATCAACACAACTGTGCCAATGTGTAGTTTTCAAGAGTTTCTTTTGGATACACTCAAAAAAGGAACTAGGTGGCTACATTACTGGACCATCAGAGCTTCCTGTTTGTTTTCAGAGAATGAATCTTCCAGCCATACCTCCGCATATTTCTAGCGTGTTTGTTTACATGGTGACTGCTGTGTTAGACAAAACAGTACGTGAATATTTATTGGCCTGGCCATACCTGCCTGTCTGTACATAATAATGTATCTATGGTGATCAAATTTGGAACTGAAGGTTCTTACTACGATCTGGGGAAAAATTACTTTTGTGTCTGGACAACCATGAGGATTAAATGTTATGTTTAACATTAAATTTAACTTCATGTGCATGTACAAAATCCACATATGAAAATGACAATATTACCAAAAAGTTCAGAATTTCAATGCTATAATGGGCATAATAAAGCATTCAAGCCCAATACGGTTGAAAAATATGCAAGATCTAGAATTTACATGACTACAGGACAATACCTGATGGGATGAAAAGAGAATTTTGGCAGCAGACATAAAAACAATAATAGATGGCTACATTAATTTGTTCTATAAAAGAGATTTACATATAATGAAGGAACTGCACAACCAATCATGGAATTGAGAGAAAACTACAGATTTCAATGGAAAAATCATGTTTTTTGAATTCCTGACTACCAACCAAAAGGATGATCTTAGGAAACATGCTACAAATGCTGGTGACAGGTTCACAGAAACCAAAATGCATCTATTAGTGACATGAAGTAGTGCCCTTTGTGAACAGCTTCACAAACCTAGGTTGAGTGGTGCTACTGTTGTCTGCCAAGATCCAGTTACTGTCTTAAATTAACAAGTACAAGGCCTCCAATGGCATAATATTCACACAGACTTTCTTGAAAATTAGTCAACTGGTTAACAAGTTGACAGGATGCACATACACACAACACATTGTGACATCACAAGCCAACTTTCGTTAAGGAAGAAGAGGAGGCTACAAATGAAAGTATGTGAACACTGGTGATGACTATTGCAACACAGAACCAATATATGCACAATATTATTGATTATTTATTTATTTATTTATTTAACCTTTGTCCTTGGTTCATCTTCTCCCTGACATATTTCAGCAATAACTATGCCATTATCAAGGGGGCTACATCAGATTACATAAGATGTGCATTAAAATGTGAATTATAAAATGTTCAAACATTTTTAACAGTTTTAACATTTTATAATTCACATTTTAATGCACATCTTATGTAATCTGATGTAGCCCCCTTGATAATGGCATAGTTACTGCCAAAACATGTCGGGGAGAAGATGAACTAAAGACAAAGGTTAAATAAATAATCAATAACATGGTGCACAAGTTGGTTCTGTTTTGCTATAGTGATCATAGGCATGAAAATGAATAACATAAAACTGGTGACAACTATTTCTGCACTTACTGTTCTACCATTCTGAAAGTCTCAAAATAAACTCTGTATATAGGAGAACTTGCAGTAATACAGAATGTACCAGGAGAAATCTGCCATACTTTTGGGAGAATGTTCCTTAGGTTAATTTACATCAATATAACCATACTTGTACATAAAGATGAATGCATATGGAAACAACAGCATGAAAAAATGTGGTCTTTTTTGGTTTCATGTACTGTACCTATTTAACATGTTATCTGTACACCGCACAGGTCCATTTTGAGCTGACTGCCAAGCCAAACCATATGCAGGCCAGTTCAGGCCATGACTTCATACTCAACGGTTGTCATTTTTATAGTTGTAACGTGTCATAATGATGCCTTCTGTGCTTTCCCACTGCAAATATTGTGACATGCATTTCATGCAGGGATTTTGCAATGGCAATGCACATGCTGCTGCAAAAGGATACCAAAGGCATTTTAACAACCGAAGGATTCCATCTAAGGACACATTTTCATGTGTTCACCAGACAATGTATGGAACTCATTCCCTTCAAGTCTCTCAGCATTTTGGATGGGAAGTAGTAACTGGCACAAATATATGAGGGAATGTCCTGAAGATTCAGGAAGTCCATGATTGCACACTTGCAAAATTGCTTCTCGCATAGGTGTGTCACATACACGGGTGTGGTGAACTCTACATGAGAAAGAGTTATATCCTTATCATGATCAGAAGGTTCAACATGTTGAACCAGAGACCTTGCTCAATATATGGACTTCTGCCATTGGATAAGAGCAAGCATCGCTTATCATCGATGGAGTGTCCTTTACCCATGACAGCACAAAACTCATGAAATTCACATATACTTATCACAGCAATCCTCATGGAACAAGGGTAACCAATTTCCAAAGGAGATTTTCAGTGAATGTATGGTGTGGTTTGCATGATAACAAGTTAGACCATTTGCCTTTGACGACAATTTCACAGGTGACATACGAATTCCTCCTGAGGAATGAGTTGCCAGGTTTTTTGGGACAACATCCTGTTAATGGTAAGGGGTCAGATATTTTTCTGAAGTGATGGGGCTCCCCCATATTACACTTGGTGTGCGAGGGAGTATTTATGTGAAAGTTCTACTAACTGCTGATTAGGTTGTGGTGGACTCCATGCATGGTCAGTGAGGTTGCCACACCTTATGCTGCTTGATTACTATCTCTAGGGCCACATGAAGACATCAGTGTCGGAAACAAAAGGTTGATTCAGGAGCAGCACTGCTTTGTCATATTTCTGCAGCAGCAGAGCACACATGCAACCATCCTGACAGCACCGTGTCAGTTACCCAGTGTCTACTGATGCATGCTGAAAAATGCATAGCAATGTGAGGAGGAAGCTTTGAATAGTTATTGTGAAATTGGAATTTAGTACTGGCAAGTGGTATATTAAAACATGTCATCAATTATGTTAAATGAATACGGCAACACTGCTGGACATTCAAGTGCTATGTAGAGTTCTCGGAACCCTATGGAAGAGGTTCATGAAACTGGCGCAAGTTTTTCTAGCTTAATTCATGTCTTTATGCCACACAGATGTTAAATATGTGTTAAGTACAGGTGTTAAAATTACAGAAAGTACAAATTCCTCCTTGTTTTAATATGTATTTGGTAATCAATAAAAGTATAACAACTCTCATTCTTTAAAACTTATCATTGTCTCTGTAACAGTTAAACTTTGGATATATGTATGTTTTGTTATAACAACGAAATTTAGCCTAAGTAATGTTCTCCCAAAGTATGGCAGGTTCCTCCTGGTACACCCTGTATAAAAGTGCACAGAAAGATGTTTGGTTATTCCTGCTTGTGTAATTCTTCAGTGTCTGATTGCTAGGACCTAGTAGCATATATTTGCGATACAACCATTCATAACAAATGGCATGATCTTAATTGTGTACTTAAAAGAAAAGTAAGGACACCGAAATTAAGAACATCAAGAGTAATTTAGGTTTCCATAAAGTGGTATAAAGGCAAGATGTGTACTGAAAAATTTAAAAGAATTTAACTGCACTGTTGATTTTACAATGATGTGAAACATCCATGGTTACCAAAAACTCAATCAGAAAAAACAGTACAGTAATTTAGACCATATCACTGAGTAAATCCTGACTTCATGGTGTCCTTCATATCTCAAAAGAATTACTTTGGCTTCCTACACATTTTGAAGCTAATACTACATCTGAAACATAGTTTAGCAGGAAAATTAAATGAAGTTTCAACCTTTCTTTGGGCTTAAGCCATTTGATTGTTGTTGTTGTTGTTGTTGTTGTTGTTGTTGTTTTGAATTCTGGTCATTTAGAACAGGCTTCTACCAGGGTGTGAAGTATTCACTCTTCTGGGCCGTTATTACCAATGAACGGTGTGTAACATCCCAGAACAGCGATCACCTTACCCCTGCCTTTATCAAGTTATGCTTAAGACTTCTTACATTTTGGGTATAGTAAACATTTCCATTAACCCTTTAAAGACAACGCATGTATGTTTTATATAAGGACTCAGTGCATACCACGCTGTAAACACTCTCCACTTCGGTTATAAAAACCAGTCTCTTAATGTTTTATAAGGCAAAAGTTGCTGTTTGTTCTGAGATTCGTACAAAACACACAAACACAATGTGGGCACCACGTAGAATTTTTTAATGTTAAACCTGGTGGTACGTAAAGTTACCGCTAGGCTTTAAAAGGTTAAAGAAGAAAAACAGAGCCACATTGTGACTCAAGTCAGGAAATGGAAGACAAAGACTTAGGATTAAGCAAAATCATGAAAATTCATCTTTGAAATTTAAATGTAAAGTACCTTGGCTGTTTTGATGATGGTCATCGCAAAAATATACTGTATGGGTACAAGGAGTATATTATAGAATCAGTGCAGTTCAAAAATTATAAACTGACTTTTACTGTGGTCCAAAACATTCACCTCCACAGAAAAGTAAAAAGTAACGTACTACATATTTTATATAGAGGAATGAATTGGAAAACAGCTTTATAGAACAAAAAGTAGTTTACCAAATAATAAAACTTTTAAATGCTATTAACTCATACAACTCGGACGTTCAGCACACCTGTACACCATCTTTATGAAGCACAAAATGAAATTAAACTTCTGAGAGGAAAACAAACATCTATCTTCTACACAGTGAACTGAATGTGTCTCAAAAAGTTATGCTGTGCAAACCATATTACAGTGAGATTTATCGCAATGCTTGATATTTATGACCGTATTACAGTATATATGTATATGTATGGGACTGAATAGTCCTAATAATTAAACAAAACCCAGAGATGGGAATAAAACAAGATTTTGAATACAGCAACTGAAACTTATGTAAACATACCTAATTCCAAGTGATACTTGTGTCAACAAAAAAAATTATGGCATCAGTAACATTAAATACAAAGCAATCTTTTGGATTCTTTTACTTTTTTTTTTACCATGTGGTTTACTGGGGTATATGGTAGTAAGAAAATACCGACCTGCCAACTGTAATACCACCCATGACTTACAAATAATTTCTGGGTTAGTTTCTGCTTCAGCAACTATGTATCCACTGACTTTCAATCATACATCCCTGCCACTTTCTTTTCATTGCCTGACTCATTTATTATAATAAATTTTTGTAAGAGGATTTGCAAGCAACAAACAAGCCAAGAGGCAAGAAATTTGTAGTCCCGTTCTTATCAGTTGTGATGAGTTTTCCCCTTGTAATTTGAACAGTACACTACAAAATGCATTCTGCCTTACAGTGGATGCCCACCAGAGAAATCCTTTCACAGTTTTAGACTCTCAGCAGTAATGCAAATGAAACCTACCTATCTGGGCAGTTTTACACATACTTATATATAAAAAATGACACTGTGAATGCAAATCAGAAGTATAAACCCAACTTGCTTTGAAAGACTAGTTTAAAAAATTAATTAACATAGATATATGATATATCTTCCTCCAACTGTCACCAATTCTCACAGCTTCACAGAATTCACGACCTTCTTCACAGTGCATGAAATTTTACCTTTAGGAATATGTATTTTAAAAATGGTTCACATTGTGGAGGACACATATTACAGAAATGAAGTTTTTTTCTGAAATAATATCTTACAGCCTCCAGAATGTATGTTCACAAACACACGAATATACACATACACACACACACACAATGCACACCCTAACTAATTCACATGGAGCATGAAATTTGGTCTTGTCTGCAGTCAGAAATATGTATCACGCTTCTATAAGTGTTCACTTGCACATACAACACTTGTGCTCTGTTATAAAAGCACTTGTTTCTATCACATTGATACCATCACTGTTTGTCCTCTCTTCACATCCAGTTAATATTTTGCCTACTGTTGTACTTACACTTCTGAACTTTGGAATATTACACTGTTTTGATGGGGTAGCAGCTTGACTTAAAGAAACTGTTTCTACCGTGCTGATGGCACAAATAGCTTCAGTCAATGTTTGAAGATTCTTATCCTTTCTGTAATATCAGTGTTCAGTTTGTGAAGCATAAGTTCAGATTGAAGAGTTCTGTTTTTCCATGTTCAATTATGGTACACACATGGTACTAATTTGACAGAATGTAGGTATGCATGTATCAGTGCCCATACAACTGGCACACAGGTGGGATGTTTTCAGTACACTTGCATACAAAGGATATTAATCAGGTTTCAACTGATGGGAAAATAATTTGTAGTATGAAGAAAACTTCCTCTGGTGTGCATGGAAATATGAGGTACTTTCATCTGGGGTGACTGAACAAGGCAACAGTTCAAATTAAATACTTCTTCAATATAAACGGCTTTGTAATAGTCTGACATAAGTTATGCACTAGGGTGTTGAACTTGCATGAGTCTGAACTAGGATTAGAGGATGACAGCAAAGTGGGTTGGAGTAAAAGAACTAGGACAGATGGAAGGAATGTTGACCTTCCCTGGCAGCAAGGCCAAGCTTCTCTCGCATAACCTCCAGCGATGAGTAATCTGGCAGCTTGAGATAGTTCACACATGTCATTACAGATGGCAGGAAGTCATCAGGGTTCATGTTTGGTTCCAGTGTTTTCCGGACGACTGTTAGAGGAGGTGACAGACTTTTGAAGCCTGAATAAGAAAATCATTTGCATTACACATGGTGGTAATCAAAAACATTCCATTAATGAACTCGTAACTAACACTAGAACATTTAAGTTGTAATCCAATGAAACATCTGTTTCAGTAAACACATTCATGCTCACATCTGACCATGGGTGAATAAGGCTCTGTTGTTCAAGTTAGCACATTCTACCATGGTCAGAAAGGAACACAGTGAAACAAAAACAAAGCAAGCACTTTCTGAATGCATAATACTCAAGCAAGTAAAAAATCTACAAAAGGGAGAACGAGGTGCATTTGACTACCAGTATGATCATAATAGAGAGGTGCTATTTGCTCAGGCAAATGACAAGAGGCGTGTCACTACTGGCATCAGTTTTGAAACAATCTTATTGTGACAATGAGCAGATGAAACAGAGACCTAAAACAAAAGGTGGGGATATCACAACCCACAGTACTCACAACATGTAAATCCCATATGGGAGGTGTTCATCATTGTGACTGGTTGGTAGGGAAGTATGCTACTGGGATTAGGGAAAAAGTGGTCCAGGACACTGTTTACATGCATGCTAGATATGGCCTCAGTAACTGCATGGCTCCTCTAGAGACATGCATGTGGAACACACACACTGGACCTTCTGGACTTCAAGCGTGTTACAGCCGTGCCTGTTTGGCACTCTGCATTAGCCCAAAGCATGCAGGATGACCTCGTGTCATTCACTGTCTTCTAGTCACATCAGAGCAATTCCTGATGTTAAATTTGATGGTGCAGGCCATATCATAGTGAAGTAAAAGAAGCCAAAAATATGCAGTAATGATGGGTGCAAAAAAAACCAAGATCATTTTGCACTAAATGTAATATCACCCTATGCAGTCAGTGCTTACTCTGTATCACAACAAGTGAAATTTTGTGTTATTAACATAATTCTGTGACACTTAATGCAGGAGCCCAGCACCCTATTTTGAGGATGACCAATATCTTGGAAACAAGGTGTCAAAAAAATTAAATGTCTTCAGATTCCTTTATTTGTAGCCCTTCTTATGTATATTTAATAAAAACAACACAAATCTGCATCAAAAAATAATTTGGGCTTAAATGAGTTAATAGGCACTTGCCTCAAAAAGCAGTTACACTACATAATCTTCACTCCATCTCCTCATTCCTAATTATGCACATCAAAATATGACGCTATACTTTAAGCAAAATGAATATGAGGGTCATTTATTCTTTCTAGCAGGGCTTCGACATAACACTATGAATAAATCAACATTCTCAACATCTGTAGCACTATCTAAATTGAGAAGTTAAAGGTGTTCTCACACTTCACAGAACTTCTACTCACAGCCAAACACTTACTTGAAACTGCCCTTTACAAGCACAAATCCTATCCACCATATGATGTGTGCCCTTAATGCACGAAATTTCAAAGCCAATATGTTCCTAAAAATGTAGGCTGTTAGGGGCTAGTTCTGAACACAGGTGTGCCAATGTACACTTTGTGTATACTAACACCTATTCTCCTTTTAAAATGATAAAGCCTCTTCAGGACACTGGAAGTTCTCAGTCTTCAAGCATACAATACACTGATTGGCTTTTGCCTTGATCATTGGTCCTTTAACTGATGATTCTTGGCAAAAATACTTAAAGGGTACAAATTCAAAATTTTTATCTCTGCACACACTGCAAATGTATTCTGTGTCACTGATCTTCTATCATGCAGAACAGGTGATCCTCATCTGCCTTTGTTCTCGCAATGGTTAACAATGTTGAAGGTCTGGCTTATTTGTTCCCATTTTTCTCTTCCATAAGACATATTACTTCAAGCTTCACACTCAAGTCTCAGCACTTGTTTCACTGCCAACACTGGAGGTGAACACTGACTTCAACACACAGACTTCCCCAGCAACATTTCAATTCCAGCTCCTAACCAAGTAACTTTATGTCCTTACCGAAGTTTATGTTTTCCCTTGTTTTCTACCATAGAATCTCCAGCATCTTTGATATCCGATACAGTAAAACTCGTTTAAGACATCCCTGGTTAAGATGTTTTCCTCCCTAAGAAGTCAGAATAAAAAAGCACCAAAATTCTCCCATTTGATTAACATCACACGTTGCCCTTTTAACACATCTCCGCATAAGGAAATTTCATGCCTAAGAAGTAACAAATTTGACAATAAACAATCTTTTTGCCCATTTAATACATTTTCTGTTTCAAAATCTAAAAGAATTTTCCTAAGTTTCCATTCGTTCCGTTTCCAAAATGCAGCATTCAAATGGCGCAATCAGTTCATACAGGTTAATCTCCAAGGTCATTTCCGCCAAGTTTCACACAGCAGTATGACACAAGCTCACGGCCACCGCAGGTGTGTCGTATTTCTTCCATGATGCAGAGACTGCAGTCAGTCACTCCCCACTACTCGGTCTGTCATGACAACCAAAAAATTGTATCGGGCAGCCGGAAGCTGATCCTAGCTGTTCCGTGACCTGCATGAGACTGCGTTTGGCAATGCTGGCATGTGTCAGCTCACTTGCCGCTTCAACTGCCTGCGACTAGGAGGAAACTAAGGCAGCCAATAACATTTGAAGAAGCTGAGGCGCACTAGCCAAAGTCACACAATGTTCCACTTTGCTGGGGGGACAGCGGTTTGAAGCAAAATAAGTAGGTGGTTGATTGTGACAACTTGTTTAAACGTGATTTACTGGCAGCAATATAAACACGTCATGGTGTAGCATGATTGTGAAACATTTTTGGTGACTGTGTGCAGATAAGTTATATCAGCAATTCCAGAAAATAAATTCAAGACACTGCAGAGTTAGTGAAAGTGATTGGAACTACTGGCCACCCCTTAGGGTCTACCTACAAGCAAACCTATGGAATCTGAAGATGTATACTGCTACTATTTTTTAAAAAAGAACAAGACAACCTACGCCTGAAAAATATTTCAAGGAAAAGTAAACATCTGGAATGAAATGTGAACTTGTGAATGAAAAGTCAGTGACAGTATATTTAAAGGTGTAAATGAAACTGTGAAAGGTTGCAGACAAAATGGTTAAATGGTCAGATACAAGTGAGAATGTGTTAAGACAGCTGCCAATTGTACAAATTCAGCATACATATGTAATAAGTTCACAAAAAAATTTAAAAAATAGAACTTTTCGGTCCTATCCTTTTAAGAGAGTTCCCGCCTAAGAAGTCAAATTTTCTCGGAATTTTCAAAAATGTCTTAACAGGGTTTTACTGTACTACTAATCAATGCTGCTGTTTGTCCTCCCTCAACATGCAGAAAGCATGGAAGAACATTTAGAGTAAAACAAATTGCAGTTTACACTATTGCATCCAACTTGAAGAGCAGGGGCACTGAACCCACTCTGGTGTATTATATAGACCAAAGTAACCAACACTGAATTAAAATAGTTTTCCAATACACATATTCATGTAACTTGGAAGAATCCATACCATGTTACACAGACAACTATATTTTACTAACCTCCAACAGGCAGCCTAGGAGAACCAGTAACAAACTGGACGAACAGCCTCTGTTCTTCATGGTCATACAGACTGAGGATTTCAAAGAGGAAGCGTATGGCTCGCGAATCAGGTGTGTAGCCATGATCAGGACGGCAACATTCCATTAACGTTTTAACATCCCAGCCACCTGAACTGCCTCCTGCTGTCAATCCACCGCCACAAAAAACAGCCTCCAGTTCTTCTGGGTAGAACATTTGCAGGTGTGACAGTGGAAATACTGTCTCAAAACCTTCCCGGAAAGCTTCCATCTGACGGGATACGCCTTCCATCAGGAACCAATAGCACACCAACTAATTTTCAAAGTAAAATGAAAAATTCAGACATTTCTAGAAAACTTCCTGTTTTCTTCAATCAAGTTATGCCGCTACATACAAATACTGCTGTTCAGTCTTTTAAAATATAAATATAGTTAGAAACAATAACAATCACTGTACAAAGAAAAGGTTAATATGTGTGTGTGAGGGAAATTATCCAAGCTTTATTACTGGCCTTTCCGGTTTCTGCACATCCAACACAGTAAAGGAATACAGGTCTAAGATGGGAATGCCTCTAAAACTGACGTGTTACACCCAATGGAAGAACTAACTCCATGGAGTAGAGGCCTTCTTGAGAAGCTAACAGTTTCTCAGGTAGTCAAGGAATTCCCCGCATTTTATGGAACCCAAAGGTTCATTATTGCATTCACAAGGGGCCACAACCTGTCCGTATCCTGAGCCAGCTCAATCCAGTCCATGCCTCCCATCCCACGTCTTGAAGATCCATTTTAATATTGTCCTCCCATCTATTCCTAGGTCTCCCAAGTGGTCGCCTTCCCTCACATCTCCCCACCAAAATCCTGTATGCACCTTTCTTTTCCCCCGTATGTGCTACATGCCCCCCCCCCCCCCCATCTCATTCTTCTCGATTTGATCACCCAAATAATATTTGGTGATGAGTAAATATCATTAAGTTCCTCACTATGTAGTCTTCTCCACTCCCCTGTCACCTCGTCCCTCTTAACAGGAAAAACTAGTAAGACAAAACTGTAGTAAGTGTAGGAGATGGCAGGGAGTACAGATCACAAAAAACATGTTTACAAAAAAGATAAAAGCCATACAACAAAGTAACAGACTCTAGTATGTGGTAAGACACATAGTATCTACACAGAAGTTTCAACAGACCACGAAAATGCTCTCTACAGTTCGAGTAACTTTTGCTACCTCAACTGGATATTCAACCCAGTTTCTCTTTCCATGGGAGCAGTTCATCTGCAGGTCATTAAGGACAAGCACTAGAACAAGGATGAGCAAAATAAGGCTTGCAATGATCTTAAGAGATTACTGTTTTTTTAATAAACTGAATTTTACTTTCTATACAAAGTACAGGAACAATATTCTGATCCACTACCCTCATCCCACCATGAAAGGAAGTTAGAAAAATGGGAAACTGAGTTTTGAGGCATCTACTTCATATATTTACTACAATGAAACCCTCATGAAAATATTTTTGAAAAGCCTGAACAAAATGAGCTTCTTAAAGACAGAAACTTAAACATGCTTTTACAATTGTGTGATGGTTATTTTCTTCCCTCTCTGTAACTCTTACTTCACCTTCTCCTACATACTCATTTATCACAGCAACTTCACCGCGCTCATTTTCTACCCACCTGGTGCTAGCACCCTCCACAGAAGAAAAATAGAACCTACAAATGAAACTAAAGCAAGCATGTAGAACCTTCAGGATCATAGTGACCTCCCAGATTATTTGATGATCAGGATAATTCAAATGGGTAAAATTTCCATACTAGTCCGGCTGACTGCACTTATAAAACATGTCATGTGTGTCAGTTCCTTGTATTCACTAGACATGGTGTTAGTTTAAAATTTTGTAAAATCCTGGCTTCATTCCAACCTGCCTGATGACCTACACAAGCAAGCTGGGCCACTTTATATTTATCTGTAAGACCCTCTTTGAGAATGTACCTGTGTTTCCAGGGTTATATCGTTAGCTGTCAGCTAGTCTCATTGATACAGCTTCTGCCATGTTCACAGAGGACGCTACAGGTGCGATGCATTGCCTATTGCATATCCTTTTTGGTCTGGTTCTCATAAGGAAACTCTGAACAGGGTATATAATCTGAAGGTTTGGCAGTGACTCAATTCAACGAAGCTTTCCCAGGCCGGCAGCCACGCCAGGTAATTGAACAGCAAGTGAACCAATGTTTCAAGAACCACCTCTGTTCTCAACATCAGGGAACTGAATAACTCTGTGTCAGTCTATGTCATATATATACGTGCCCAAACTCTTGGCTCATCATTGGTCACAAGCCAGTGAGCATTGGTGGGTGGAGTCAACTACTCCTGCTTGGTACTACTTCCTAATTCGTTAACACACCGGTCGCAGCATACTAGATCAGCTTAATGTGAAGCCACAGTCTGTTAAAAGTTTCCCATTTTCAATCATAACTCAACTTTTTCCTTTCCCAGGGAGTCCATGTATCCTGTTGTTCTCTCTAATACTAAGGTATAAATGAAGGCATATATGATGATCCCTCTTTACACTATGTTGTGCCAACAAGTTCTTCCATATACCGATTTACTGTCGGCTCTTAATCATTACAATTTGCAGAACATCTCACTGACAACACATGATATGTGTAAAACCAACAGTAATTCCCAATGGTGTACATGAATGATTTCCCTGAAGATGGCTGAGAAAAGGTTGCAACATGTTAGAAATATCACTGTACACAAACAAAGGAAGGTTTTGTACAATCCTTTAGTGTAAAAAGATGGTATTTTATTATCATTGTGAACTTGTACACAGTAAATATTTAAAAATTCCTTGTATATCTGACCTTCTCAGAAATACTCTTCACATACAGGGTAAGTATGAAACCATATTCATATTCTGCATAACTTGCTCCCACAGAATGCCAGTGCGAATATCCACTAACGTGAAGTTCATGTCAGGTTTTCAATTTCATCGACCAGATCTCAGATGTTCTTGGCAAATGGCAGCAATGCTTGTAGGAGGCTCTATACAGCTCCTCTTATGACATGGGCTGGTTTACCACAATCACAGTTAAGGTAATGGCCAGACTGGGTTCGTTTTCTGTAAGCCTTGGTGGTTAAAGACAATCCCTTTCTGATGACAACCACATTCAGAAAAGATGGCCTATCAATGTGACGGAAGACTACGTACTTTTTTATTATGACCTTTTTAATCGCTGAATACTCACATCCTCCTTTCTCTCTGCCATTCCAAACAGATCAAAACTGAATGTGCTATGAAGGTTCTCAAAATTATTCTGAACATCATCTGTACACACCACAGTTCACTAATAAAAGCAGTACAAATATATTACTAAACATAACTTTTCAGACACTGTGTATGTAGTGCACTAACCTTTGTGTACTGATCTATGTTATGCACAGTAAGGGAGATATCCTTCCCTCCCTTACGAAGCTCAATGCCCGCATGACCAGGCAAAGTGAAGTCAAGGCCCAGGTCCTGTATAGGACAACCATCCAACTCTAATTTCTCGGCCCACTTCTTACGCTGACTAGCAGTCAGATCAGGATCTCTATCAATCTGATCTTTGAGGCGGTGAACACTCTGAAGGCGACACAATGTGCGGTGTACTTCTGGGCAAACATGTGCCAAATCTGGAAGAGACAGTGTGGACTCCTGGCCCAGCAGCCACCGGTAGAACACCACACTGAATGGCAGGTCAAGCTGTAAAACAAACTTGCCTTACTGTACGGAATAAAAACTGTAATTCTCTTAGCCTTGAGTCTCAATAAATAGCTCTGACAAAGACAACAGCACCTTTCAATAAATTAAAATGTTAACAAAGCTAAGCCCCTGTTGTTCCGAAGCAACTAAGTACTTTCCCAAAACACGGCATCTGTAAACTGCACACTTATTTGGCCAAATATACTAATTATTACCAGGGTTGCTCAGAAAGTAATGCCCCACATTTTTTTTCTTGGAAACTATTTATTCAGAATGTACGAAATTCATGCACAATATAACTGGATGTTTCCTTTACACATTTTATTTTTCCACATAATCTGCATCTAAGTCTATGGCCTTACGCCAGTGTGAAACAAGGGCATGCATTTCTTCCCTGTACCAGCCGGTTTCCTGTTCATGTAGCCATGTCCGCACTGCATGAATCACGCTCTCGTCATCTTCAAACCTTGTCCCACGCAGTGCATCCTTCAGTGGCCCAAAAAGATGAAAATCTGATGGCGCCAGATCAGGACTATAAGGGGGATGGGGAAGCACAGTCAAACCAAATTTGCGATTTCCTCCTGGGTTCATAGACTTGTGTGAGGGCAGGCATTGTCGTGCTGAATCAACATGTCTCCTGGATTCCTGTTTGGCCGTACTCGCCAGTAACGCTGTTTCAGTTTTTTGAGGGTTTTGATTTACGCGTCCGAATTGATTGTCTCACCTCTGGCCATCACATCCACCAGAATCACTCCATCAATGTCCCAAAAGACAGTGATCATGACCTTTCCGGCAGAAGGAGTTGTTTTGAATTTCCTTTTTCTTGGTGATTGCAGATGATGCCACTCCATTGACTGCCTTTTCGTCTCTGGCTCATCATGGTGAGCCCAGGTTTCATCACCTGTGACGACCCAGGACAAAAAGGCCTCCCCCTCAGCACCAAAACGCTCCAACAATTCAGAACAGATGGCTTTCCTTTGTCGTCTGTGCTCAGTTGTGAGACTTCGAGGAACCCATCTTGCGCATGCCTTCGAATATTCCAAAGCATCAATAATTGCCACTGCACTTCCAGTGCTGACTGAAAGCTGTACGGCCAATTGCCGACTTGTGATGCGCCGATCCGCATAAATAATGTCATCAGCGCACTGCAACATGTCTGGGCTCGTGGCTGCGGCAGGATGGCCAGACCGCGGTCGATCACGCAGCTCCGTTTCTCCACTTCCTGAAGCCTTAACTCTCTGAACCCAGCGTCCAACGGTGCTCCTATCGACTGCACAACTTCCATACACAGCACACAACCATTTGTGAATCTTCCCCACACTTTCTTTCTCTGCCACTAAGAATTCAATTACAGCTCGTTGTTTGTAACGCGTGTCAGACACAGACGCCATTTTTACAGACTACTACAGCAGCGCTATCTGTTGGACAACCGTGTAATTACACACATGTGCGCAATAAACATCGGTGTTGCTACCTCTCAATTTTCACATTGCTATCTTTATTCTGGAATGAAAAAAAAAATGTGGGGCATTACTTTCTGAGCAACCTACGTACACACAGTAATTCTTGACTGCTATCCTGATAGTTACCCTGGTGGAAATCTTTGCATGCATCCTCCCTCTGCCCCACCTACCCACCCGCCCGAGTGCACACGCATGACACCCCCCCCCTCCACACACACACACACACACACACACACACACACACACACACAAAGAACAAAAATGTTTCCATTTTCAGCTGCACCTTACAAGAAAAAAGAATGGTGTGCCATGGTACTTTATAAATACATGAAATTCAAACAATGTTTTAAAGGCTAATGTGGATCCTCTTCCTGCATAACAGCCACATGCAGATGTTGACTACTTCAAAGATCCTGTCTTCAGCTTCAAAGTAAAGGACCAGAATCCATATTAGCACTGCGAAAGTCACATATCTTCTGCAACATTTTAACTCATATGTCTGATAAAAATGTAAGGCAGAACATGTTTCTATTTGCAGAAGCATTTCAAGTAACAAATACCAACTTCCAAAATACAACACAGAGCTCTTAGAACTATGCCACTTCCAGAGTTTTAAAACTTTATGCAAATTCCCTTTCAAAAATTGTTTTTGTGGTACAACAGTGTGGACATCACTCATGGCAAATGAAAAGTCCAACTACGCTGATATCACAATGTACTTACCATTCGAGAGTCCATTACAGCTTTAGCCATAAACTTGCCAAGAAAGCGGAATTTACTCTTAACTTTGGCAACATGATTAGACTTGGCTGTACGTCCAAGTGGGGAAGGGAAAAGACCAACTGCAGAATGAATGTAGCTAGTGGCAACTCCTGATGCACCAGTGTTCTGTGAAGTGGAGCGCTCACCATGCCATAGGTCCAAGTCTGCACGCTGCATCTCCCTGGACACTAGTGCATAGAACTCCAATGTTGGACCCAAGCCAGTTCCAACCTAACATCAAACAATGGCTTCAGAATTCATAGCAATCCAACATTTCATGTGCTTCCCAAGTTACTGATGTTGGTCAAATGAGGTAAGTTACATGGTGACAAAGCAGAAACAAGTCATCTTCTAACAGCAGTTATGAATTACATGAAAAAATCAGAGATCACTAACAATTCCACATTCCTGTCCCTTCCTAAGTTCTAAATGTTAAATGTGTACATAACACAATTGCATTTAAAAAAAGTCTCCAGGAACACAGAGACTGAATCTCGAAAATACCTGTTCCCCTCATCACAGAAACTTGTCATTGGAATTTGCACTCCTTGCACCCAAGATATACAAGAACCTTATGTACAATGCCAACCTCAAAATACCACATCAACTGATAATCAGAAACACCGATATAATAATGGAACATACAGGAAGCTGTTGAGCATAAACTACCTTTCATGTTAGGTTGTCACAATAATAACAATAGTGCAATACTCACTTAGTGTTTTTTTATAGATTTCTATGGAAACAACTCCATCATCTGTGATGAATTATCTTAAAATCTCAGCATTCGCAAAATAAAACATAAATCAGTGTTTCACCGTATCATTCAACAGCATATAACACAAGCAGCTACGTGGAAGTACTGGCTCTTGGTAACTGAAGATTTCACACACTTACATATTCCGTTCTGAATTGTTTCTTAGATTAACTTCAAAATATTCTTCAAAGAACAAAAGAGTGGATATATTTCCTTCAGTGGACATGACCTTACTTAAGGTTTATCCAAATCCTTGGGATTAATGAGATGCATTATTTTCAGCTTACAGGGTAGCACATAATTTGAAAGCAGTGTCAACAAGCCATGCAATCTATATGCCACAACAGTGCATTATATATAATGTACTGTTGCAACATGTTCACATAACGTTTATAGCTCCTCGGCTAAACTAAAAAACCTGATATTTCACTTGAAGAGAATGCTTTTATGGTGATTTAATGTCACCTGCAACAAGGAAATGTACTGAGGTCTTCATGTAAAGTGCCCAATTTTAACTAAATCTGGAATTCATTGACAAATTTTCACAGAAGTCCCCAATATCAAATTTCACATAAATCCATTCAGTGAGAACTGCGCTAGAAAACAACACTGCCAAAATATGCTGCCCTGTTACAGTCTTATTTCATCAAATTCTCTTTCTATTTTCATAAGCTAGCACAACTAAAAAATTAAAATCTCATGTCACATAAATGTTACTCTACCTCATCATGGTACTGGACTTCTAACAAGGCCCTTGATGTAGCTAACTCTTGCATCAAATGTTCGGCTTGTTTAAGAATATCATCTCGAGAAATGACACGCTTCCTTCTGTCCAACCTAGGTGTTACCCGTTCTGTTGAATCTGAACTGCTCAGTTCTGGAGTTGACTCCAGTAAGCGTTGCAGAGCACGATCACGGTCAAAGGATGTTGCATAGAATAGCAGTTGACGTGTTTCAAATGGGAAGAGGAAAGGGCTGAAATTACACAACACACCACAGTAAGGAAGAGAATACATTCTTGCACCATTAAAAACTGTGCTTCAGTATGCAACAGTTCCATCTGCTGACCATCTTGCAACAGGCGTTCAAAAATGTGTTTTGGTCAGTCTTAAAATAAATTAAATATAAAATAAAATTTGCATATGGTTAACACATCTATAAAATAAGTTCCATAAAAATCTGATACATGAATGGTAAAGGTACCAGGCAACAAATATGGTCAATAATGGGCACTTCATTTTAAAAGTAACTTTTATGTACAGACAATTTAATTACAGTAAAACTCGTTTAAGACATCCCGGTTTAAGAAAATTTACTGCCTAAGAAGTCAGAATAAAAAAGCGCCAAAATTCTCCCATCTGATTAAAATTACATGTTGCCCTCTTAATACATCCCCACATAAGGAAATTTCCTGCCTAAGAAGTAACAAATTTGACGACGAAACAATTGTTTACCCATTTCTTCTGTTTCAAAATCTTAAAGAATTTCCCCAAGATTCCATTCGTTCAGTTTCCAAAATGCAGTGTTCAAATGGTGCAGTAAGTTCATACAGGTTACTCTCCAAGGTCATTTTCGTCACGTTGCGCACAGAAGAATGATGCAACCTCACAGCCGACATGGGGGTGTCATATATCTTCCGTGATGCAGAGACTGCAGTCAGTCAGTTCCCACTACTCAGTCTGTCACGACAACCAAAAAATTGTATCAGGCGGCCGGAAGCTGACCCTAGCTGTTCCATGACCTGCATAAGCCTGCGTTTGGCAGCTCACTTGCCACTTCAACTGCCCGGGACTTGGAGGAAATGAAGGCAGCCAATAACATTTGAAGAAGTTTAGACGCGTGCTAGTCGAAATGACACAGTATTCCATGTTGCTGGAGGGACGGTGGTTTGACGCAAGATAAGTGGGTGGTTAACCGCGACAACTCATTTTAACATAATTTATCACCAGTAATATAAACGTGTTGTGGTGTTGCGTGATTGTGAAACATCTGTGGTGACTGTGTGCAGATAAGTCACATCAGCAATTCCAGAAAATAAATTCAAGACACTGCAGAGTTAGTGAAAGTTGCTGGAACTATTGACCACCCCTTATGGAATCTGAAGATGTATACTGCTACTGTTTTCGAAAAAGGAGCAAGACAACCCATTCTTGAAATATATTTCAAGGAAAAGAAAACATCTGGAAAGAAATGTGAACTTGTGAATGAAAAGTCAGTGACAGTATTGGTAAAGGTGTAAATAAAACTGTGAATGAAAGGTTACAGACAAAATGGTTAAATGGTCAGATATGAGTGACAGTGTGTTAAGATAGCTGCAAATTGTACAAATTCAGCATACGTATGTAATAAGTTCACAAAAAAATGTACAAAATAGAACTTCTCGGCCATACCCTTTTAAGAAATTTCCTGCCTAAGAAGTCAGATTTTCTTGGAATTTTCAAAAACGTCTTAACAGGGTTTTACTGTATGTTCAGCATAAAAACATTCTTTGATTTCAATGAGAGTACTTCTCCACAATCCCCACTGTAATGAGTATGTTTCTCTTATTTATAAAAGTTGTATTGACATATATCTGCCAATGTGGCTTTTAATTTTCACAAGTCAAATGAGCAAAATTGACAACAGGGCACCCTTCTGAAAGTGCGGACAGTGAGACAGAGGGACAGTAACAACCTTTGTCCCCTACCCTGTCAAATATGTAATTAAGAGCACACTGTTCCCAGACTGTAACAGGCCTTGTGCAAGACAATCAGCATCACAGCACACCAAAAAAATGCAAAGGGCCTCATCATACAGCAACAGTATAACATACTCACCACACAGCAGCTATCTGTTGAAGCCATGATGGCAAGTTACCCGTCATGATAACAAGTGGATCTTGAAGCTGTCGACTTGCTTTTGCAGCAATCTTGCTGTTCACAAAGTCCTACAAACAACAATAAAATATGTCAGAAAGTTTTCATTCTTTCGGCAGCCACACATGCATGCTTGACGTAAGTCATGGTGATTCAGAACCAGATGTTTTGAATATTCAAAGTACAACGTATAAATACTGTTTTTGGCTATTTAAATTTCAAAAATAGATTTACAGAAACAAAAAGAAACATTAAGATGTATGAATTCTAGTAACAATTTATGACAGGGTGAAGATCATATTTATGTGCAATTCAATTGTCCCTTTGTAACTACAAAATACCCTTGGTGACGCACAAAAAACTTTGAAAATATGGTGGATACTAAATTAATATTTTCACTGACACATTGCAGCATATGATGATCATTAAGAAACAACACCTGATATTAGCTAAGATCTGAATCGGGTACTTCCCAAACACAAGTTAAATATTTTACCATTAAGCTGTATCTGCTTTGGACAGCAAGCATAATTACTATACAAACACTTATACACCACTGTGAGTGTAAGCAGCACTAATTGTACTGTACGTGACTGATAAGACAAGTAATTCAATCTGGACTCCAAGGATTTGACCTGCAGACCTCCCAAATTTAAGACAGGCAAGTTCACAGTAAAGCTGTCAATCCACTATACACACCTGCTGACTCAGGATAGGCACATATTCCACACCAGGATACAAAGTGCCCCAGTATCTGTTTACAGCATGGAGCACTCGCAATAGGCACAGAACTTCCAGTGACGCATCTTGAATTGAAACTGTATCCGGAAGTTGTGAACTAAGAAATGGTTGCAACGGCGACTGCAGGGGTGGAACTATACCTTCTAAAGCATAAAAATGTCTTATCATTTCAAGTCTATATTTTTCATACATAAGATGTACAATGAAACTCTGTCTGCCTTTTATGAAAGACCACATTTAGTGAATGGAACTGTTAACTGGAGACAAGATGCGCAGGATAGGAATGGACAAAGGAGAGCAACTAGGGACGTGCTTATCCTGCTTGGATAGTGGAGCCACAGAAGAAGAAGATATTTAGCAAATACTTTTTATGGCCAAAGTCTAATAAAGACACAGTACTATTCTTCCATATTTTGTAGATTATGATTTACTGAATACTCCGCATTGCATACAAGAAATTTGCAACCTACCGGAACTTGTATTTCAATTCAGTGCGGTTGTGATTAAACTAATCAATATTCAATCTTCTTTCTGCTGGAAATTGTTAAAGCACAACTATAGACTTTGGAATCAATGCTTGACTAATGTTCTCTCAGTGTCTATGTCATATCATGTCATCCATTATTTCACAGATTACATTACTGACTATGCAATCATATACATTTGCATAGAAACCTTTTAACTATCAGCAATTATGTCAACAAATTATGGTATCATAATTATACATAGCAAGTCTTGTAAGAAGGTGAAAGTTTTGCAATGTAGTTCTGCAAAACCTCAATTTAGTAAAAACCGCAACTTTACGTAAAAGAAACCATTCCACAGAGATTCATTAAACAGGCATCTATCTCACTGTATTTAGTAAATTTATATAACATGACATCCTGTATGGATAGCACACTGTTTGCATGCAAGTTACTATGATTAGTTCAACTGTAATTTTCCATCTCAATGGCATGCAGTGTACTGAACTCTTGAAAATTACAAGACATTTAAAAGTGTTACCAGCTACACAAAACCATCCTTCAGAAGCTAACACCTGCTCAGATTCAAAAAAATTTTCCACTCTTTACAAAACTTCATCGCTACTTCTGGACTGTGTTCACAGACTCCTATCCTACACCAAATAAATCCAATCTATGCTCTCCCACCTATTTCCCTTTAGATTTTTAACCAAAAATGTCTTTGCCGTCTTCATTTCTACTTTAAAAATTAAAGTTGTTACACCATATAATATCAAATGTGTTCAAGTCATTTTGGCTCAGAAGCTGTAAACATAATCAGCACATATGCTGAGTAAGGGCTTTACCTGCACTTCTGCAGAATTTATTCACAGTTCCCTGGACTGGTGGGACATGTCATTGTTCCACTCACCTGCTATGAAAGGAGACTGTGTGCTACTCACTCACCGTACCTTTCTTTAGGAAAGTGGAATATAGGGCAAAAGATTCTGAACCTAAACTTGAAATTACTTGTATCATATTCCTTCAAATGCTTGAAACAAATTACTTGCACCACCTTTCAACTCAGTTTCTAAACATTTCATTTATATCTTTCTCGTTCTAAATAGTGTCAAGAATTATTGCATATAAGGCTTCCAAATAAAATCTGGCAACACTTTTTACACCATAAATCAATGACAAACATTTCCCATAGGCAGGTATACCACAATTATGACAAGAGAAAATACAGATGTCCCAAGTGTTAGTGTTAAGTCGTGTCAAATGTTACCTGGTGCATGAAACAAATTCAGAGTTCTCAATCATAACAAACATGTTATTTGCAAGAATTAAATTTTTGATTATGACAACTGAAATGGAATTTAATATGACAGTGAAAGGTAAATTAAACAAAACTTCTATCAAAAGTAACCACACAGTTCACATAAAAGCCTGAAGCACCTGTATGAGCTTCCACCAAGTACTTTCTAATAGAAACTGTGTATGAGGACTTGCGTCCAGATGCCAGACTCTTACAGCGAAGTACACGGCAGAACAAAATAATTACCATTCCACAGGTCATCCCCTTTACGACTACGGGAGTTGAGCTTTGTACTGGTGCCCTTGCCTTTCCGGCCAGGTGTACAGCTGGATCCTGGTTTACTGTTCAGATTGTTCTCCTCTTCAGGAACTGGCCTGCAAAACCACAAACATAAACAAATGAAATTACAGGTTTTCAGTATTAGTACATAAATAACAAAAAATCCATGGCAGCTCCCATATCGTAGATAAAAGAGTCATTGTGATAAATGTCATGGTCCAAATATAAAAATAACATTTTATTATTAAAAAACCAACTACTTGCACACACAAAGCATATAAGATATACAAATATGATTTTACATCCTACATATTTCAATGAACACCATCATCAGGAAGTAACACCTAAAACACATAGTTTAAAACCTAATGAAGTCATTATTTATGCAAGTATACAAGTTAAAATGACATACCATAATTACTGCTTATTGTAAATAAAATGTTTGGTTTAAAATCTGATACAATTTTTTCAAAACCACTAAACATATAGTACATAAATTTATTATAGTACTGATTTATGATGTAATTACGGGGATAAGCGCTTTACATACTAGTAGGTATTGTACTCTTCTTGATATTACAAAATGTGGCACAGTGCCATGTGTATATGTAGACTCTGAGCTGCTGAATTACGCTGTTATAATATATTGTATTACATTAAGTTATATTATATATAATATAGCAGTGTAATTCAACAAGTCGAAGTCTGCATATACACTTGACGCTGTGCCACACTCTGTAACATCAAGCAGAGTACAATACCTACTAGAATATAAATCTAATATAGCAGAAAAGCACATGTTAATTCATGAAGTGCCATTACATGATGTTCAAGTTGGTGTGTGGTGTGCTTCGAGTGTGCCTAGAATTATTGAGCCCATTCCCACCTACCCCCCAATCACAAATCCACAACAATACATTACACACGTTCTGACATCACTTTTTGAACACCTGTCCAATTATGAGAGGATCTATGACATTCTTCAGCAAGATAGTGAAACAGCACACACCACAAACAATTCTATATGTTGTTTACAGACTGCCGTTTGTGAAAGGGTAATATGTAGAGGACTGTGGCCTCCTCATTCACCAGATGTGAACCTGTGCAATTTTTATCTATGAAGCATGTTAAAGGATAAATTCTGTATTAATAATCACTGCTTTGAAGACAATATGCAGAGAAAATCAGGATGTAGTGTCTTCAATTTCTCCAAAGAAACCAGATGTGTAACAAGCACATGTGTTAGATGTGGCACATTTCTGTCAGCTAAAGGAAACAATTTCCAGCACCCTCCTTAAATATGGCCAGTAAAACCCTACTATTAACTGCAATAATTTGAAATACAATGCACAGACCTTGACTCATGGCAAATTGGAATAGCAGCAGAAGTGATCAATGATAAGGGTGACATACAATAATGACCCCACTTTAATAAAATGTTAACATTTATACAATAATAATAATAACCACAAAAATATTAGAATATCATTATGTTTATTTAACTCCAGAATGTATACCCTTAGTAAAACACAAGCCCTTCCTATTCTATTGTTGAAAATTTAGAACTTAAAAAGAGGCTGTCTTTGTGTACTAAAGTTCAGCTTTTGTTTCCATGTATAAGCACCTGCAAGCTTAATATGTAGGATAGCTTAAAATTTTGTGACAAAATCTGTTCAGTCTCAGAAACCTTATATATAAAATATTAAAGAACACAAGTTTATGTTTATTCTGTCATGATACTTACTTATAGTAGATGGTGTGAGTTTGGACCCATACACCAGAGTTCCCTAATGGAGCCTCATTGTCAGTGTCTGTCTCTGACTGGTCATTGCCTGCAGGACTGAACTGACGAACAGCCTGGTACACAGTCATATTGTATGGGAGCGGCTGATCCCCTATAAGGAACTGCAATCTGTGGCGAGCTGTGCCTTGGCTTATCACAACAGCAGCCTGGGAGCATGAATTAAATTGTGTAAGTACAAAGTGACTGTTAAACCAGTCTTATGCACCTACCACCACTAAGATTCATCAATATGTCTGTACCATTTCACAATATGATAAACTGAAACTGAAGACACCTCTTGACCCATCCTATTTAATCTCAATCCATCACAGAACCTGTATGGTAGTTTATTATAAGAATGAACATATTCCAGACATTTCTTGATCTTAACTCCAACTTCAACGCATACAAGTTAGCAGCATACTTTCTTTTAATCAAAATTTCCTAATCAAAATCAAAATGTCTCATTCAGAGGCATCTGGTGTGTGAATAATAATAAAGAGATAACTCTTCTTCAACCCTCTGAATCATGAAGTTCATCTAAATAATGCTGTTGAACACTTCAATTTCCACCTTTTAGCAACTGGTCAGAACTCTTTCAGAAAGAAACAGTTCATCCTAAGAATCACACTAAATGTGAAGGGTAAAACAACCGCAAAGCACACCTTCATTCATTACTCAGTATTTTAATGTTGAGAATACATAAAATACATAAAATTACACTACATTTTTGGCTATTCCTTAGCCATCTTCAGGTGTGTGCAACAGGAACTACTAAATACAAATATTTGTATACTTGGATTTATTTGTTCCTATCACACACACCTGAAGATGGCTATGGAATTGCCAAAACATGTAGTGTGATTTTATGTATTTTATGTGTTCTCAACATTAAAATACAAAGTAGTGAATGAAGCTGTGCTTTGCGATTGTATTACTCTTCAGATATAAACATCACGCACAATGGGATGATGAACATTAAAATCAGACTAAACCCACAAATATTCTGAGTATGGAAAGCACAGAGATTATTAATGTCAAAGCTGGTAGTCCATAATGCTACTACTGTGCTTTAAAGGGTTACAAATTACTTTGCATAGCACAAATTTCTCACAGTGCTACCTGATCCTGCTCAGAGATCAGAGACCTGTCACAGTGTTTATGAGCATGTACTGCCAGCAGGTGTAGCAACATTTCAAAGCACAGTCCCACAACATGATCAACATCACCTTACTAATAGTTAAGCCTCAAATATTTTGTGTGTTAAGTGTTAAGGTGCTTCCACTCAAAGGGTTGGGATTTGCTTTCTGGTTCATAATGATACATCTATAGTGTAATTCCAGTAACTGTATGACTTAGACGGGCATCCTACTTCACTAAAATGTGTCAGATGCTAAGTATTGCCACCTAAATGGTTTCATTTATTGTTTTCCCTAAATTTCTTTAGGACCTACGTAACTGTAACCATAAAGATTTATAGTAATGAATCATAGAATATACAGATCATTAACTACCTTCAATTTGCCTGTAATATCTGAGATAATATCTACGACTGAATTTCACTTGCTCTTGCAGAACACTTCAACCATCTTCATGATGACGGGCTCAGTGATTGAAGTTTTGACAGTGCACAAGTATCTTTCCCCAGCAACACTCATGTAAACATTTTTTAATCATTCTGACCCACTTTCCACCATGTACTACACTTGTCTCTATATGGCACTGACATTTTTAGTACACTTCAGACATTCCGACATTCTCAAAACAGCCCACAGGTCTTTTGATGCAGCAAGACTGAACCTTTCCTCTTGGTGTGTAGTCCACTAACGCTACAGGTGGTGTGTGAATAAACTATGGAGTTCTTGTGCATGGAAAATGGTACACACAACACACACACAAAAAAAAGAGGTCGGCACAAAAAAGTATGATATGCTTTACCAAAGCATAAAAAATTGCCTTACTTACTAATACATTATTTGAGAGTTAAACTTTTAAATAAACAATGTATATACATTCTGATATAAACCAAAGTAATGCACAATCAAAATAATAAACTGTACTTAATAACTTTATCTACCACATAATTACTGATGGCAGGAGTGTATCAGGCATGACACTCATATGTCAAAATGGTACATGGTCAAGTAAACTATTTCCAATTTGTAATAAAATGCAGTTACTTAAACTTACAAGCGTATCATCAATGTCCTCTTCACTATTGTCATCATCAGAATCACCAGAGTCTTTATCCTTGAGTCGGCCATACCCTCTCACAACCAGATAGCGTTCAATTGCTTGAACTAGAGCCAGTGGGTCAATTTTCACTGTCCCTCCTTTCCACTGCTTTAGGTTTGTACAGTCTGGATGGCGTTGTAAGTTGCACTGTAATCATTTGTTACTGCTCATTTGAACTGTCACAAGCATATTTTTTGTAACACACCATCTGTGCTCATGCTCATGTATGATGGCACCTCTTCTCCACAGAACTAATATCAGTAGCAGTATATTAATGAGGCATGCAATATAAATGAATTATATTCAGGTCAACTTCAGCTATAAATACAATATAAAGATTTAATTTACTTTTAAAAAAATGTGACAAATACTGGTGTTTACACATGATGAACTGCCAGGCTAATTTTAAAAAAATCTGACATGTGGCAAGCTTACTAAAATCCATGAGGCAAGTTTAACTTTCTCCATGACTGGCCTTCAATATGATCACATTACAACATTTATGTAAACACACACCCACACACAAAACAACGTACATGGTGAGCACAGTTATCACTGTACTGACTCCGCACTTCCTATGTATATGTGTTATTAACAGACTTGTCAAAACATACGACATAAAAGAAAATTAGGCTTTATTAACCCATTCTCTGCGTAATTCTAGTTAGTAAAAAATTCCTTTGCTGAGTAAATAAATGTGAAGAAAATCTTTTCACACTTCACAAAAGCAGTTTTATAGGTTGCATTAATGCAAGACCCATGGTACCATGAAGTCTCAGCAGTTAGTGCACCTTGAAAAACTAAAACAGCTGCAATGCCAAGAAGTTTTCTGTGGAAACTGCCTGCCAACATGCTGCAAGCTCCACTGCTAAAGATTTAATTCTGTCCAGAACTCCCTGCTACTGCTACTGAAAAGTTATGAATCATCAGGCACTGACATAATTCAGCAAAACTGATCCAAGCAGTATGTGAAACATTACCTCTGAAAACCAGGAATTTATACTCAAATAGGATGATAGTGGGACAGGGAATAAGCAATTTATAAGAGTTCCAAAAGCCTGTAATAAGAGTTCAGGAAAGGTATTGTACAAAATTCTCATTGGATTTGGTCATAACCATGAAGTTACTAATGATAATATCTACAATAGTGTCTGTGTACCACTCAAAACTGTCTAATGCATCTGCTGTTCAGAATGACCTGAAACAAGGAGAGTCTTTAACATCGCTGCTTTGACCATCCCCCTAAAACAGGCTATTAGAGAGGTCCAAGAATTTTGATCTGTACGTGAATTGGATACACCAGCTCTTGGAGCAGAAATTTAAAACGCCATAATAAAACAAAATTTATTATGCTAGCAGGGTGGTTGATCTAAAAGTAAATGCAGAGAAAACATATATTTACATCTCATTATAAGAATGCAGGGCAAAATCATAATATAAAGTTCCTAACAGACACACAAAAAACATGATACAGTAAACAAACTTTGACTCTGAACTTGCACGGCTGACTGGCCAAGATGACTTAATTGGACTTACATAAAATAAAGCAAACCTGATCTGACCACTAGGCAGTGTAACTGATACAAAGTAACCACATTACAAAACACAGGAGTTAAAGACACTCACTAACAGTACCGAAGATCTTAACATGGAATGGTCCTTATCAGTATGCAAATATAAGATGGTCCCTTGCTTTCCCGACTATAAGGTGGGATGGAAAATTAAGCTTACATTTGGATAAACATGGCATATTGTTAGACTGTAATTAAATTTACTAAAAGGGCTATTTTAAGCAAGAAAATAATATTTAGTTACGCAAATATGCAGTATGCAAACATAAACTGATTTAGTAACAGCTTAACATACCAAAAATAGAGACATACCTTTAGTTGATGAGTGTTAAAGAATTTGAGTGCACTGGTTCCACCACCCCTCCCTGTGCCAGTCCCTGCTGGCAGGTCATGGACTTTCACAGGGAACTGTTCTAACTGTGAAATACAACCACTCAGCTTGGCAACAAGAGCTGACATAGATGCAGGATTCCAATCTGGAGGCTGGCCACAGAAGTCAGGGTCCAACTGAAAACAAGTTATACATAATGTTATCTCAAATTATAAATTAACCGTAAATCAAATGCAGCAGCAACATTAAAAAATATTTCAACCCTTGCAGCCTACTATTAAAGACTGTAGCCCATGGCAATGCTCAAAATGCTAAATGTTGAATACTGTCAATGGTCAAGTATGGCCACTCTTATGCAGCCCCTTAAAGTCTGACCTGCTGTGATCTGCTGCAGATCACACAGGACATCTACTTCAGGTGCCAAAAGGTTAAGGATCAGAATGACATCTGCTTTAAATTAGCACTTAAAATACACCAACCAACATTTGAGTTAACAAAGTTTTAATGTTCACTGTTCATCACTTAATATGCAAATGAATGAATGAATGAATGAATGAATGACTCTGTGTGTGTGTGTGCATGCGCGTGCATGCATGCATGCCCCCCCCCCCCCCCCCCCGGGACATACTACTAACAAAGAGCAAATCTTACAGGCAATCCAGCAAACACATGAAGAAAGGTACAAAGGCGTTGGTCCCGAGGGCCCATGACTGCACTGTCAGGTTGTGTGATATACTGAAGAATGGCGCGAATGAGTCCACTATGGTTGACTTCAAATGGTGAAATATCAGACTCCATTACTATACTTCGCAGCTCTTCCAAAGCAGCCAGACTTTCATTAGGCTGAAAGAAAGAATGATATATTAGTTACATGATTACTGCTACGGATGATATAAAGAAGCTGGAAGGTGAATGCACAGTGTAACTACTCAGTTAAGTTACATCTGTTATTGGCTCTGCATTTTCAATTCCTGCTCGCTTATAAAGAGTAAAAACTGATGATTTCAAGTAAAACACTGGTTTTTTCTACTGGTGTTTTCTACTTTTCACATAGCAAAGACATCATGGCTGATAATTACCAATTACAAACTCTTCCTTACAGTAAACAACACTTCAATACACATGCAACTTCATAATTACTGATTCAAACTGGCAAGCACTCACAGCCATATTGTGAATGAACAATCAATCAATAGAATATTAAAGTGTCACTCCACACCCCTTATTAAGCACTAGAAGAAACTCTGCACACATGTGCATGCACGCGCACGCGCGCGTGCGTGTGTGTGTGTGTAATGCTGACAGCAACACATGTAACTAAGCAATACAAAAGAGAACTCACTGTTGTATTTTAATCACAATAGTTTTAGTATCTTATACTGCTGACAGTGACACATGTAGCTCAAAAACAGCAGTGCACAAACTTTCCAAAAATCTAGCAGCCACCTCAAAATTCTAAGTGCCAGAAGGGTCACATCACGCAAGTTCCACACTGAGGAGGACTTACAAATACAGTAAAACCCTGTTAAGATGTTTTTGAAAATTTCAGGAAAATCTGACTTCTTAAGCGGGAAATTTCTTAAAAGGGTAGGACTGAAAAGTTCTATTTTTTTAATTTTTTGACGAACTTATTACTGATGTATGCTGAATTTGTACAATTCGCAGCTGTCTTAACACAGTCTCACTTGTATCTGACCATTTAACCATTTTGTCTGTAACCTTTCATTCACAGTTTTATTTACACCTTTAAGTATACTGTCACTGACTTTTCATTCACAAGTTCACATTTCATTCCAGATGTTTACTTTTCCTTGAAATATTTTTCAGGCATAGGTTGTCTTGTTCTTTTTCCAAAAACAGTAGCAGTATACATCTTCAGATTCCATAGGTTCGCTTTTAGGTAGACCATAAGGGATGGTCAGTAGTTCCAGTAACTTTCACTAACTCTGCAGTGTCTTGAATTTATTTTCTGGAATCGCTGATGCAACTTATCTGCACACAGTCACCACAAATGTTTCACAATCATGCTACACCATAACACGTTCATATTACCACTGATAAATTATGTTTAAATAAGTTGTCGCCATCAACTACCCATTTATCTTGCATCAAACTGCTGTCCCTCCAACAACGTGGAACACCGTGTCACTTCGACTAGCACATGCCTCAACTTCTTCAAATGTTATTGGCTCCCTTCGTCTCCGCCAAGTCTGGGGCAGTTGAGGCGGGAAGTGAGCTGCCACATGCCAGCATTGCCAAATGCAGGCTCATGCAGGTCACAGAACAGCTAGGATCAGCTTCCAGCCACCCGATACAATTTTTCGGTTGTCGTGAGAGACCAAGTAGTGGGGACTGACTGACTGCAGTTTCTGCATAGCCGAAGAAACATGATACCCCTGCAGCAGCTGAGGTTGTGACATTGTGCTGTGTGAAACGTAGCGGAAATGACCTTGGACAGTAACCTACATGAACTGACCGCACCATTGACACTGCATTTTGGAAATGGAACAAATGGAAACTTGGGGAAATTCTTTAAGTTTTTGCAACAGAAAATGTATTAAATGGGTAAAAAAAAAACTGTTTTATCGTCAAATTTGTTACTTCTTAGGCAGGAAATTTCCTTATGCTTAGATATATTAAAAGGGCAACATGTAATGTTAACCAAATGGGAGAATTTTGGGCTTTTTTATCCTGACTTCTTAGGCGGGAAATTTTCTTAACCTGGGACGTCTTAAAACGAGTTTTACTGTATTAGGTGCCACTGTACAAAATTCAGTCACCCAGGTGAACGGGCACCTGGGATGTGTGCACCCGTGCTCAACAATAAAAAGAGAACTCACACCTGCACTTCAACTCTCATTTCACAGCATAAGTTATTCAAACAAAATAGCTTGAATGATATATGTGTTAAGGAGAGCAAAGATCTAAGTGTGTCACAACATTATGTTATACATACATTGCCTATCTTGTTTTTGTCCAGTTTTAACCAAAACTGAAACTGCTTGACAACTTTTTTCCCATAAAATTCTTCAACATTAAATTGCAAGGAAATCTGTTCAGTAAGTCTGGAATTGTTAGATACAAACAAACACACAGACACAGCATTTCCATACAAGCACTGCAGTGATACAAATACGCCTGGAAGCCATGGAATCCAGCAACTATAAAATCAGACAGTTTCACATTTTCTGGCCAGTATCCTAAAAAAGCTGCCAAACAAAAGTGAAAAATATGTAACGGACAAATAACACAGTTCAAAATATCTTTCAAACAATACCTGACTCTAATGAGCAAGCAAATACTGATAGATACATCCTTTGTGCTTAGAATGTCACAAATCACATGCAGACCAGACAAGATCTAACACGCACACATACAGCATCATGTACATACATACATACATACATACATACATACATACATACGAGGCGTGTTCAAAAAAAGACCGAACTTTTTAAATAGCGCGCCAACCAGCACAGAGGGCGCGCTGCGTCTACTGAGCGCACCTAGCGGCAGGTTTTGACAACAAACTGCCATTTGCCCCGTTTAGCTATGAACATTAGTCATCGAGCTACATCCGCTGAACTGAGCATGTGCACAAGCTGTTCGTCGAATTAGTGACAAAAGTGACAATGAAAGAGCTTGAAGAACAACGGGTGTGTGTGAAATTTTGCTGCAAACTTGGTAAAAATTTTACAGAGACATTTCAATTGCTTAACCAAGCATACAGGGAGGACTGTATGAGCTGAACGCAGTGTTATGAGTGGTTTAAGCGTTTTAAAGAGGGCAGAATGTCGGTCGGTGAAGATCCCAGGTCTGGACAACCTTCCACATCAACAGACGATGACCACGTCGAGAGAGTTCGTGCTGTGATTCGTGGAAATCGTCGTTTAACTGTCTGAGAAGTTGCTGACGAATTGGGCATCAGCATAGGATCTTGCCATCAAATTTTGACTGAAAAACTTCAGATGCGTCGTGTCAGTGCAAAATTCATGCCGCGTTTGTTGACTGACGATCAGAAAGAGAACCGTGTTGATATCAGTCAGGAACTGCTTGCCAATGCAAGTAGTAATGAAAACTTCCTTAAGAACATCATTAACAGGAGATGAGACGTGGGTTTATGGCTATGATGTTGAAACCAATATGCAATCGTCGCAGTGGATGGGAAAAGGGTCTCCTCGACCAAAAAAAGCACGGATGAGTCGGTCAAAGATCAAGGTGATGTTGGCTGTGTTTTTTGATTGCAAAGGCATTGTCCATCATGAATTTGTACCACGCGGTCAGACGGTAAACCAACAGTTGTACCAGGACTTTTTAGCGCGTTTGAGGGATGCTGTGCGCAGGAAGAGGCCTGAATTGTGGGAAAACCAAACTTGGATGTTGCACCATGACAATGCGCCGGCTCACGCGTCGTTCCTCATCCGCAGTTATCTGGCAAAACATCAGATATCAGTTGTGCCCCATCCACCCTATTCTCCGGACTTAGCCCCAGCAGACTTTTTCCTGTTTCCCAAACTTAAAACCACTTTGAAAGGACGTCGTTTCCAAACCATAGAGGAGATTCAGGAAAATGCGACAAGAGAACTGCGCGCGATCACAGAAAGTGCGTTCCAGGAAGCATTCCAACAATGGAAGAAACGTTGGGAATGGTGTATCGCCAGTAGAGGGGACTACTTTGAAGGGGACAGTGCTTAAAATGTTGTAAAATGAGCAATAAAGTCTTTATAGCAAAAGTTCGGTCTTTTTTTGAACACGCCTTGTACATACATACATACATACATACACACACACACACACACACACACACACACACACACATACATACATACATACATACATACATACATACATACATACATACATACATACATACATACATACTCACCTCACAGATCCAATTTCTGTCATAACAACAGTTGAATATGAGACAAGCCAATCAACATAAATCAGACAACACACACGCACACAACATGATAACTATGTTGTCATCCTTGCTTCACCAGTGTGTGTTCTTGCATGCTTACCTCTGCCTGAAGTTTATGTATTGCCTGCGTAAGCCTAGACAGAACATTCATGGCAGGATGAGGTGGGCCATTGTTCTCTGATACAGAGTAGGTTTCCACAAATCGAGAAGCTTGTTCACGAACCCAATTTCTAGCCTTTTCTTTGTTGCCGGCTGTCAGGTTTGGATTGCTTGAAGACTTGGACATGGAAGACTCCTTAAAACAAATGTTACAGTATATCTGAGAAAAAGAAAATTAAAAAATACAGACATGATAATGTATGGTAACCTACAAACGTTTCTACAAAGGAATTTCAAGGCCCTGTAAAAACATCCTGCACTACCAAAGGTACTCAGTTTGACCTCTCATATAATATTTTTGTAGAATTACATTTGGCTCAATCACATAACCAAGACACAGCTGCAGTTACCTTCTGGAAAGGCCTGTCAGTGAGACCTGATCCACCAGTATTCAGGCTTCTTCCCCAGCGTGCAGGATTCAAACTGGCCAAGAAGCTTGTTGTTTTTGATGTGGCACCAGCAAACCGGGACCTTGTTGAGCTAGTTCCACTAGCACCTGTTGGTGTTGATCGTCCAGAACTACCTAGTGATGTGGCTGAAACCATTCAACAGTCCTTGGATTCAGCACTCACCTTTATTCAACCAACACATTCTACTTCAACGCATGATGCACTTATTCCATCTCTTGAGATATAAACCAGTTCCTCCAAGGGTTATTCAAGGAAAAAGTGAATTTATGTTCAATTTATGTTTCAATAGTCTCACTTATTTCCCCCCCCCCCCCTTCCTTTATGCTACTGTCACTTCCCCAGTGGTATACCTTCCATACATGTTTCTCAACATTTCAGATATCACACTCATACATTCACATCAGAAAAAGAGGTCCAGCCTGTGAAAGCCTATTTTTCTACCACACTTCCCATTGGCTGTCACTTGAATCACAGCAGTTCCCACTGATCTGTGGACCTGCTATATAAATATTTGTAGGGGCCACTGCACTATCACTTTGCCTTGAAGGCAAGGACAGTCCTCAGCCACACCCTACCATATATTCTACCTCCCCTTCATCATTTCAGTCACACACTTATTATCTATAGATATACTAAAATACCTTTGGAGAAGAGGTCTTGCATCACTGATGAAGACAGGCTGTTGTCCGAGTCTTGCCTAGTTTTGCGATTTGAGGTAGCAGCTCTCTTGGGTGGGCGTTTCCGTTTCAGCACATCTGTTAAACGTCTAGAACAACGAAATAAAATTATTACTGTTACATTCTACTGCATAATTACAATGGTGTGCAAAACTGAAAAACCACTGTACAAATTTCAAAGGTAGGAGAATATTCTTTTGTGCATTTCCCTGCTTCACTCCATGTTGATAAAAACTGCCCACATTCTCAAGCTGTATGTGTTTTATCAGTACGGAGGAAGGAAAAGTCTAATGCTGAACTTCCAAACTGGGCGAGGAAGACTGAAATAATATAGAAAATAATGACAACTTTATTAAGTCCTTGAACCTACAAGTACTTGCTGAAGCACGCAAATAAAGTTGGGTGCTGCAGTTTATGTATAACAGCAACCATCAATGAAGACTCACAGCTGTGATGGACTAGGTGACCGGGTGTCTTCTCCAACTATTCCCATGTCTGGTTGCTGAGTGAATCGCCTGGGCTCAGGGCTGGCTGGAGAAAGACTTGGAGTTGGCACAGTTGTAAACACCAGGCCACTACCACTACTGCCAACACTTGATGCTGGTGGAAGCAGTCATACTAAGTTTAAATTCACTACAGCATATGTTGTCAATTGTACACCTATCTGCACCAGACCTTTTTTTAACCTTTAAACAACTGGGCTGGTATTTAAATGTTTACACATCGATTATGAAAAACATATTATTGGAACAGAAACAGACAAAATTGTGAAAGAAATGGCATTTTGTGGAAAATCAGAGATTACGCAGCAAGTCTCAAAAATGCAGCAAAGTTCCTTGTTACTGAAATATATAAAATGGATTTCTTGGGTTGTATTTTTTATGTGCATTTGCATATATAAATCCAGGTTGTTTAAAGGTTAATGTCTTTATGTACCAAAATTTACAACAGCGCAGCAACATAAATGTAGAAAATATTTAAATACAAAATATAACTATTCAAATATTTACATATTTTGTACATTTATGGATTTTAAACTGGTTATACATGTTTATATTTTAATGTTTTTAACATTAATTTGCAGTATACCAGGGATCCATCACACAGCAAATTGACTACATCTTGACTGATCGCCTTTTATACCTTTCAATATGTATACGCATTGCTAGTTCAGTTTTGCGAAATGCTACTTTGATGGGAATCCCTAATGATGAACCCATGGGGAACCAAACATGTAAGACTGGCTAGCAAGAAATACAGAATATCTGAAAACAACTGAGTGCATTTTAGTGGAGTGAATATTGTGTGACTACCAACTATGCACGGTATGAACAATGTAACAACAAATAAAAAATTATTTTAATACCTCTGTGTGTGTATCACTTTTTATGTACTCCTTACAAAGCAAAAAGAACACCTTATGTGTAGACCACACCCATCTGTCTGTCTGTCTATCCATGAACTAATACCAGCAACTAGACCATTCACAGAATTTTCACAAAATTCGGCATGGAGTTCTTTACAAAATGCCGTTACATAAGCATGAGCTTTATCAGAATTGGTCGAATGAAAAGGCATACTTTACTTAAGGGGATCAATGAAATGTCCATATTTTCCACATTTTTTAATTCAATTTGGATAAGTTTGAAAGGGGATATGTTCACAAAATTGATTGAGTTACAATGTGTTTCACGAAAATTGGCGCATGGAAGGCCAAACTTTTCTCCCAAGCATAAATGAAATTACATTATGCACATATTGACATCCCTGTCAGTGTCTTCCCTTCACTTCCACCACTCAAGCACCATGCCCTGCTTGGCCAAGGCATGGCAACATTATGTAATTACCATTACAGTTGTACTGGTAACTACCAATATGCGCAGTTTATAACTACTTTCTGGTCCAAAAACATCACACTGCATTCACTGTTTTTCCCCTCAGAAATAATTATTCTATGAATACTGGGGGTCAGGATCAACACTTATGAATGACTGTGGTAAAACGACACTTCGTGGAATCATGTATTTGACATAATTACATAGTACATTAGTTATACACACAATTTTTGGGGACCAGAAGAATTAACTAACTGCATCAAAACAATGCACATGGGAATGAAGGCTAGAGGTTGCACTGTAACTATATCAACAGAACAAAATGGATGGCCTTGAAAGGGTGTCTTATAACTTAATCAAAATAGTGAAGTCAAAAAGTTGTCATTTATGCAGATGACAGTGATGACAAAAATAACAACAGATAAGCATGAACAATGAGAATACTAAAAAATAAACAGCCGAACGTAAGACAAAATTGTCAACATCCTGATGACAATAGTTATGTTTTTAAATGCAACCAAGATGAACCTGTGTTCTCAATCCAACATCAGGAACAGAAATGAAAATTATTTACCCACTTATTTGAGGCAGAAATAATTCTGGACATTACCTGTAATAGTATAGGCTCTATTCAGCAAACACTTATGCTGTAAAATGTAACTATCTGAAGCAAACCTCAATCATGCTGATCAAATATTTTTTTCAACCAACAGCATTTTTGTTTCAGAAAACAAGTTTTTCACTAAACTTAATGTCAGAAAATTCTTAAAAAAATCCACGTAGTGTCATCCTGCCAACAACCTACCTAGTACGATACTGCCATTTGGACTGCTGTTACACGACACAACTCCTAACTGGCTAGCACTGCCCATGCTTGAAGATGAGCCAGCAGTTACTCCACAAGAGCTTGCTACAGATAGGCTACAGGCTGATGACGATGGTCCTGGTTGTGGTTGTGAACAGTTCAACTCCTGCTGCTTCATTGATGTGGTGGAATCACTGCTCTTTGGTGGAGACATCCCCAGAGGAATCTCTGGGTCAGCTAACTTCTTGATTTGGTGCATAACACCTGAGGATGCAAAACACTGCTTTTTAATCACTTCCACATACAGGCAACTCATAATCACAAAGGTAAGACTGGTAAATAAACAGCACATCACAGGTACATCTAATAGTGTATATAGTGTAATACTTGGGATTCCTGAAGAGACTGTATCAGTCATCACATGTAATCTAGGGAGGAGTATGTTATCCCAGTAATGGGGACTCTTCCATAAGGAAAACCATGCCATAATATGACGTTTCATAAAGCTCTAACTGACTTGTATAATACATATTTCTGCAACTAAAACTTGGCATCTACTGACAGTTTTTCAGTTGAGGAGAGTTTGTCACTGATGATGATTCAGTACGCTGATATCCAGTCTATTTCCTACACAATGGCCAGGGAAGTTGGTTTCTTCTGAAATAATCTACAGTTTCTCATTTTATTTCTGTTTTACCCTACCTAAAATTATATAAAAAGGATATAATGAAAATAAGCAACACTGCAAAACAAACTGTATATATTCCAAACCAATACATACCACACTTTTTACTGTAACCTAACATTGTACACTTTGTTCAACAAGAAATCAACTGCCTAAAATTCTTTAAATCCCAAACTAAAGTTATGAAATTGTAGAGCCACTTTCATTAATTCCTATCATTCATACTTTCCCCATATTTGTCCATGGCCTGCCTTTCATTCATTACAATTATTGACATATGACATACCACCAAAGACATCAAGTATGTCTGCCTGATATGAAGATAAACATTAGTTTCCTGTCATGTAAGACTATGTTCTGCAGCAAAGCAAAGCTGAAGAATACACTGCAGTTAAACACCTGCATTCACTAACAGCTGAGTGGACACAGCAAAAGACCACTATATTTTGGAAACCAAGTATTTCAATACTAGTCCTTGTCCCACCTCAAAAATTTGTGTACCTGCAATGTTGTTATGATATTAATATCATAACAGCCTTCAAGGATTCACACACAATCATTTTAGCAAGAAAACCCACTAATAAGGAGGTAACATGAGGACTTACCTTCCCTACGAAAGTGGACTCCAAAAACTTCTGGTAACTTCTGCATAAGAATTTCTGCCATCTGCAATGCACCAACAACAATCCGAAGGTCCTGAGATGCCATCATTCCTGCAATGTGACTTGATACCACCTGGTTTTTCAGCACCTCCTGTACAAAGTTAAAACATACCACATATTCATGCTGTCACATTACATATGCAAAATACCACACACCATATACAAAGTAGAAGAGCTGTTCTTGCTTCAGTTTTTCATGGTGCATTTTTACACATAGTAAACTATGTCAAGAAGACCCAGATATAACCACAAGACATGCTACAAGAAGAAAAGATATATTAAAATTATACTATGTGGCCAGTACAAAAAATAATAAATGACATACTAATATCCATGCTTAAGTACTTATTGCAAAAAGTTCAAACCTTATATAAGATAAGAAAGTATTTATGCCCTTACATAAAATTACATTTTAATTAAACAGGTACTTGCATACGTTAGACTTATAAATTCCGAAGGGAACAAACTACATTATCATCAAGAATAAAAGACTTCAAATAAAATACTTCAGTAACCTTCACTTGTGTTCAGGAGACTACTGTTGACGTGAATATACAGGTTTGTAAATGTATGCATGGCATAACAATTCCTGCTCCCGTATCCTGAAACACTGTGGAAAACTGTCTGGCATAAAATGTATTTCACTTGTCCCTGCACAACTTTAGTTTGGAATTTTTTTACACTATTAAGTATTTAACAAATTAAGTTCACAATACATGCAGATATGCACACAGGTCTTCATGTAAAGTGTCCATTATTCGTGAGACTTCAACAAAAACTGGAATTCATCTACACCTTTTAGTAAAACTCTCAAATACAAAATTTCATGAAAATCTGTTCAGCAGTTCTTGAACTGTTTCATGTGTTCAACTAGATGAATGATTAGAGCAATTTTAAAAGGTGTTCTGTAGGGTCAGGAATGTGCCTGAAAATGATTAAATTACACCAGACTCACAATATTTTAACTTGGATGAATTATGACATCAAATATTAAAATGAAACCTAAAGATAAAGGGTTATGTGGCTGTGGACTGAATTCATTTTGTGAGGATGGGACCAACAGCAGACTATGAACGTGATAAACCTTCTGATTCAGTAACAGGCAGCACATGCCTTTGCTAGCTCAGTATTGCCTTCTAAGGAACAGTTCTGCTAAGTGTAGTTGCATACCTTGAGCAGATCTGCTGAAGCATAATACACCATCCGCAATAGAGCACGCAGACATTTGCAGCGCACAGCTGGTCCCGCTGATGAACTGTACACTTCGTACAACACACTGAACAGTGACCGAATAAAGGAGGCACGCACACAAGTTACACGTGCATCTCGGGATCTGAAAATTAGGACATGTAAGCGTACAATACATTTGGAACATATACACAATAATGTGACTTCAATTGCTCAGTTGCATTTACCTCAAATCTATAACACCTGCAAAGAGGGGCTTGAATCTGAAATAATAGGGGAAGTAATTTCATAAATGGGACATTTAAACTGTGTAAACAGTACAATTTTTTCAAGTGCCCCAAGTTACTCAACCTGGTTCAGAACAAGCATTCAATCATGCTGAACCTCAGGAAATTTAAATTGCTAGTAGAACCAGTCAACTTACAGCCTCAACACATGACAAACAAAAATACTCAAATTACAACATACACTGGGAATAATAATTGTTCTGCATGCATTCTGTCACTTCAATAAAACATTTAAGTTCACACACTGATGTTCTTTTTCGGAAAGAGTAAACTTCCCTTTGGGTACTTTGCTTTCTTCCTTCCTTCCGTCCTCCCTTCGTCTTCTGGACAACACACATTATGTTGGCCCAAACCAAAATTAAATTCTGTCATCAGTGATTTCATGGAACCTCAGAACCCATTACCTTGTTCAAACAACACACTACTGAACCCTTCCTGGCAATAAACCAGCACCACCAAGTTTCTATCTATTAACATCTGACCCTATTTGTGATAAGCAGTAAATCAGAACAAATTTTCATAGTGTGCCATGATATTTATAATCCAGCAACCCATGAGTGAGTAACAAAGGGTAATTGTGGGTTGACCGTGATCTTCAAAGGCTGAGGACCAATGTTTAATGTAATTTCACAAGACATCAGGTAGGATGAAGTTCCAGACAAGCCCATTTAGAGGCGACACACAGCAAAAAGCCCTAACTAGTTAGACTGTGCGTTCCATTCCTAACAAGAACACATTACTTACCCACCACCACTGTGGACTCTACCACTGCCATTACTGCAACAGCTAAGGTTACTTTCTGAATTTGAACTCAGAGAGCCAGCAGGCAAAAGAATTGAGGACTGTGCATTGGTTGCCGCAGCTGTTACCCCTACAGTCAAAGTGGAACCTGCAGCAATAAATACCACAATCTTTATTTCTGTAATGTGTTATTCCTTCCTATACACTTCTGTACCATCTCCTCAGAACACTCCTCAGATGAACCCATTCCGCCAGTTCCAAGGCAATACATTCACACTATACTGTGAAGGCAATATGCTTGCCAGTAACTAAACTATATGGAAGAGAGTTCCTCCTGGCAAAGCTACTACTCATGCAGCTGGCCAAGAAATTCACTGCCTACATGAACCTGAAGGTTCATTTCCATGCTCACAAGGACCACTAGACCCCATCCTGTGCCAAATACAAGTAAATTCAGTCCACACAGTCCTACTCTATTTCCTTAACATCCACTTTAATATTATCCTTCCATCTGCAATGCCTAGGGAGTTCAAGTAATTTCTTCTCTTTACATTTTTCAACCAAAACTCTGGAGGTATTTTTCATATTTCCCATCCATGTTACATCCCTTACCATCTCATCCTCCTTGATTTGATCTCCATACAAATTTCTGGCAAGCAGTATAAATTCTAAAGGTTCTCATTATGCAATTTTCTTCAAAGCTGCCCATTACTTCAATCCTTAGATTGAAATATTATCCCCAGCATGCTTCCTGGTTTGGGTTTAAAGAGATATGAAGTATAAAATTCAGCATTCAAATAACAGAATGTATTTATTACATTTTCTTAACATTGCAATGGTCCAATTAAAACTGAATTTTTAACAACAAATCCATTGACCAGTGTAGGAAGTCTTGAAGCAAACTATATTAATTTGTATTAGTTTGCATGTTTATACTTGCATTCATTATTTTTCACATGTTTCACTTTAACCCTTTAAAGATGGAATGTATCTGTTTTATATAAGGACTCAGTGCGTACCGCGCTGTAAACACTCTCCACTTTGGTTATAAACACCAATCTCTTAATGTTTTATAAGGCAAAAGTTGCTGTTTGTTCTGAGATCCATACAAAACACATAAATGCAATGTGGGCCCCACGCAGAATTTTTTAATGTTAAACCTGGTCGTATGTAAAGTTACCGCTAGGCTTTAAAAGGTTAATGTAAAAAAGGTATGAAAGATCAAACTTTGAAAGAAGACAGAAACTTCTGAGAACAATTGTATGCAGCAGTTCCTACAATTCTGTCATAATTATGACTATCACTCCCTACATACTTTTTTTTTGTATTTTTTTTTATGTATTTTTCATACACCACAAGACAGTACAGGATATGAGTTCTTCTAGAATGAACTATGAAAGACACCTGAACAATGAAAATATTGAACCAATATCAGACCCAAAATCAGAGGTAACTGAGGAACAATGGGACGAACATGATGAGGAGAAAGCTGATGTGACAGAAGAAGCTCCAGTTCCACCCCACCTAGGAGTGTTTAAGTGGGGCTGACCAATAGACCAAACAAGTTCAGATGATGAAGAGATAACTTAATCCCATGTTCATACTCAGATGTATCTAGGTGGGAACAACCGATTGGCAGAAAAAAACAACAACCATCAATTCTCTAGTCATATGACCAGCAAACAACAGAACCTGGTGCTCCACACGACACTGAGTCCATACAGGGTTTTCTGGTTCCCTGCTGGTGGAAGAAGGCAACTGAATCCATCACCAATATCTGGACCCACTGCACACTGATCCATTCGAGTACCTGATGTCAATGGATCTGCAATGTTTACTTTTCTGGTCATTATAATTCAAATGGGACAACATATGGGACAGCGTGGAAGATAAATGGTCACAACTGAGCAGCGCCTTACAGTATTTTATAACAAAGCAATATGATGTGACAGGTTCCACCAAACTTTTTGATTTCTCCACTTTTCTAACAACTGCAGCTAACAATAACTAAACTCAGAGTGTGGAAATAAATATATATTTTTTACATGGTGAATTGCCTATTATGGGCCTAATATGAGGCTGTGGATGGGGGGGGGGGGGGATAAAAGAATTTTGAACACTATGTTGCCAAGAAACATAAATCCTTTTTTTTTGTGGGGGCGGGACTTACAAATTACGTGCCATGTCTGGATACATTATGTGGACATCTGCTTAGGGAAGGATAGGACAGGCAAGACTGCAGCCATGACAGTAACATGATATGAATAGTACAGGGCCATGGACTAGGCTATATGCAGACAATTTTCACTACCTGATCTATTCAACAATCTGATGAAAAATAAAATTATTAAAGGACAGTGTGACATAAGAGAAAGGGAACACCACACAACCCACAAACACCAAACTAATCACTGAAATCAGGTCATATTTAATCTAGAAAAGGAGATGACTTGATACCAATACTCTGGAGTGGTAACAAGTAGGTAGAAGATCCACCAACAAATGGTCATTTCTGTGATGAACATTAAAATGCTATAAAGCCAGCAATTATGTGGGCCTACAACAGACATGCAGGACATGCTGACGTAAGTGACAGAATGGTGAACAACAATGGACACTGAAGTGGCCAAATTAGCTACTTTTTTACTCTTAAGTTGACAACTCTGAACAACTTCTACCTCCTGACTTCCAGCAGTACCAAATTGATTCACAGAAACTACTGACTTGTCCTCATGTGGATATTAATTGAAAAAACCTCACTAATGTGTGGGCAAGCCCTCATTTTGCAGTAATAAATAACTCTACTTTAGATAAATTACAGTGATCACTGGCTGTTCTAACCCACCTGCTTGTGCTGTCACACTTGTTCCACAACAAGAATAAAAAAAGAGAGTGCAAACAAAGCAAAATGAGTGACAGGTGCTCTGCATTAGTGATAGAAGACTGTCATACCAACTCTGCACCATGATGTGGTATGAATGGGTGATGCAAGATATGGAATTAGAGAACATCTTACCAAAACACACGTTTAGCAGAGATGATTTATTTTGCTACTCTTCCTGCAGCACTGTGGCAATGAGTGTATCAGTCATAACAGTCTTAACTACAATCTACACAAGGCAGAAGCTATATGGCATGTTACATGTTAAACATTTCATTACTATACTGTTAACACTTCAACATGGAATACCTGTTGACAGCAGGCCACTATCATTAACACAAGTATTACTAGCAGCGCTAGACATATCCACCATATTGCTTGAAAGGGAGCTGGGGTTCAGTCGTCGCTGCACAGGCCTTGTTGTGCCAGTATCTTCATTGATTTGCTGCATAGAATGGAAGTCTACGGTATATGTGCGGCCTTGAGTAGACAGGCTTATCTCATCCTCCCCAGACTGATGAGCAGCCTGTGATTAAATAAACAGGATAAGCATAAAATGTGCAGCTTTTAAAATGAATCTGAATCATACTGTTTGATAAGTAAAATCATATTAAACTGGAAGGGCACAGTTAACCTAAAAAGCTATATGTCCTAGTTGCAATACATGAACGCAGCCTTCCTGTTCATGATCACAAAGTGTGTGTGTGTGTGTGTGTGTGTGTGTGTGTGTGTACACGTGCGCGCGTGTGTGCAGACCTCGTATTCAAGGTGGGCCTTTTTGTCTTGAGATGACCTTGCCAACCACCTCTTCCCCGATACTTTTACAATGAGGATTCAGGCCCTTTGGAATGTGAAACTGGGTCACTGGGTGAGTGGTTCCTGACATTTCAAAGGCACTACCATCCTTTTAAACAATGGAAAACACTCATCCAACAGAGGGTCACACCCAGATTACTTGAATCCTTATCACCACTACTGGGGCTTCCACACGTTAAATATCTAAATCTTATCTTACAGGAAAATTTCAGAAATGATCTAAAGTACACACTCTACATACTTGTGGCAGAATATTTGTTGGTACAGATCACAACTGTTGGACTTCTGTCATAACACAAACTTCTACTTCCACACTTATTTACACAAACCTGCCCAAATTTCAGTATTCTCTCTTTGCAAACCATTTTAGTGGATGCTAGTAAAACCTCTGTCAATGAATTGGATACAATGAAACTGGGCAGCTTTCCACTGGACAGCACTTTCCATTTTAGAGTAAGACAGCATGTCACTTTCCTCCCAACAGACAGCATGGACAAAACTACCACTACTCTTATTCAAAGTATTTCACTGGCCCAGACTTAACCACTACAGATTTTGAACCACATAACATAAACTACAGATTCAACACGAATACCAAACAACACAGGTGTTTAGTCATCGTTTTATGTGAAAGCGTCCAGGTAATCATGTTTCCAGGGCAGACTAATCACACACTGCTGGTAAGCAAACAAATTTCTCAGCACAGTTAATGTAAAGCTTCTGAACTAAGGTTGTCCCATAAAGAAACAGGCCATGCCACCTAAATCTGAGGGTCCATCCAGCTCTCACCTGGCAGACCTACTGTGATGTCTCTAGTCCTCTATAAATCAGGAAGCAAGCACAAATTCAAGCACTTGTACTCTCACTACTTGGACCCTCAACACGTAGTCACATGGAATTGGTACAATCTATTCTTTAACTTCCCTCCAGCACCAAATAGTTCATTCAGTAAGAATAAATTATCATGCCACAGCACAACTGAGCAATAATTTTGAGTTTGTGTCACTGTTGCAATGTACCCCATTTCAATATCTGTGGTGCTACAGAACCTCTCCTCCCAAAACAATCACCCTTGCTATATACCATGGTACTTTAAACCTCCACTGCTCTCACACAAATAAATGCAAACGTACTATACACATGCATAAGGGCTTCCACAGTGGGTGTGTGTGTTTTTTGTTCCTTTTTAACTTCTGATCCAGCCAACCAAGGAAGGAAAGTCAACTCAAAAAGCAAATTTGATGGTCTGCATCTCTGTCTGTCTGTCTGTCTGTCTGTCTGTCTGTCTGTCCGTCTGTCTCTCTCTCTCTCTGTTGGTACTGTTTCAGTTTCTAACACTGAAGACATACCATGCAGCTACTATTTTCCAGCTACAATCTTATATCTCACGGAGGTCAACTAACACTCTATACCTCAATAATGCGAGAATCAATAGTGCTATATGGATGCCACAGTCCTCGGTCATCTCTCCACTGCCACTGTACTGTATCTTGGATACTGCTGTTTGGGCGCTCCAAAAGGGCATCCACTGTAAAGATTCCATCTGATGGCAGGCGTGGCATTAGCTCACCAATCAGGCACGTTATCTCATACAGCTCCTGGGGACTGCGTGGCACCAGCTCTACCTACAAGCAACAAGAAAACAAGTTCTAATCATATTAAGTTCTGATTCTGGGACGTGATTCAGTTATTTCAATGCTGACAGCCAATTTTTGTGAAAGACATCACACTGTCTGATTTGCCGTACTGGAAGTCCCAAACTTACATGGGATTCAAGTTACATGGATAGATAAGTAAGTTTCTTTTCATTTTACCAGTTTAGGCATCTGATCTTCCATCATTTGTACCAGACGTACAGAGTTTACATATTATGTTACATAATATATGTACTATTTTATGACACGCTTTTCACTGTACACATATTTATGTTACTTTTGTGTTTATGTTGAAACTACTTCCTATACAACTTCCATAATCTTGCACTATTTGTTTTATCTGTCACTGTCCACTAAAATCGGACATGTAAAAAAAATAATGTATCTATGACTTGTTGGACTTGCACATTTTAAGCTTGCATTAAAACCTCTGGAACGAATTAATCATGCGAAGATGGAGGCTTGCTGCATACAGAAACAAGTTATTGCTTACACAATTCATGACATGTCTTGGCTGCAACAAATTCTAGCCATCATCAGGTCATCCAAATATATGAGTTCTGAAAACTCAGTATTTAAAAATGTATGTATGTCTAAAAGTTTTGTTACAATGTAAAAGAAATGAGAGCTCATTCCTTGTAAATATAAACTTGTAGCCACTAAATCTTCCATACTTATATTTTTTGTATAAACAACTGACCTGTTGATGACCTGAATGTTTTTGGCCAGAACATGTCATCAGTTGCTATATGACTGATACATTTCCAAACAGCAGTGTAAATGACAACATGTTGCTATATACAGTTGGAAGGTAAGATGCAATTGTGTGAAAAAAAAAAAGCCCCAAAGTGTGTCAATACAGCACAACCTACTGAAACCTTACCCAAATTTGAGCAGAATTTGGAGGAAAACTAAAAACAACCCTGCGGCCTGATATCATTCTTGCCACCCTTGTCTCATCTGGTGGGACAGCAAATTTCGCCTCATGGGACCTTCCGCTGTAAAAATGGCTTCAAACACCTACTAGGGCAGATTCCACGAGAGTCAATCAAGATCATAAATGGATTTATTTGCCAAAAGTAAACAAAACCACATTTCAGTGTTAAAAACTGAAGCAAGAAATTTGGAGACTCTTTTACATTTCACTTACTTTTTCAGCTCAGGATGCAGCAATAAGAATGGAGAGCATGAAGTTGTAAAATTTTCAAGAAAAGTAACAGCTGGTCTCTTTCAAAGAGAATGAAAGCATTCAGTCTGGCAACCTCAAAGCATGCCAATTTACAGGTAGTAATGGGCCACGTCATGGTTCAGGTGGTTGGTCGCCAGCTACTCACCGCAGAGTCCCAGGTTCAATCTGTGGCCAGTCCATGTGGAATTTGTGGTGGGTAAAGTGGTATTGGGGTACGTTTTTCTTTGAGTACTTCAACCTTCTCCCCACAGTATCATTCCACCAATGCTCCATATTCATTCTTTCGTTTATCATTGACACTGTATTATCCTAGCATTTGAGGACACCATTAAATAAGACACTAAAAAATATACATAAGCAGTAATGGAAATGGATAGCAGAATCACGGGACATTTGAAGTTCCATCTGTGATTTCACTAAACTAATATCAAATATACTAAAGGCTTAGCTTGCAGTATGCAGCCTAAAAATCAACTCTCTGACTTTCCACCTTCTTCCAGCACTTAGAATACTTCTATTTCATCAACCAATAATGATCCATACAAACAGCCACCTTATCCATAACCTATTGTTCTTCCTCTGTGGACAGCTAAGTTTTATTTACAGCACTGCCAAAATTAGCATAAAACACTGTGTGATCTTTCCAGTAAGATCATAACGAAATGTCCTCCCCTCTACAAACAGTAGGTAAAACACAAAAGAAAGTACACAACACGAAGTAAAATTCTCATATGTGGAAGAACATGACCAAAGCACAAAATTCACATGTTCACAACAATACCTCATCCATGTTAGCATCTCCAGAGCCAGTGAGGAGGTAACACAGAGTTTCTGCAATGTTCTGACGGAGAAGCGTGAAGGCCAGATCAGGACAATTGGCGCACATCACAGATAACATTCGCAAAACAGTGATGAATGTTCCAGTGCTGATTACTGGCGGTGACACCACCAACTGCGAACATCCCAAACAAGCGTGCGCCACATAAGAATCAAAAAGAAGGAACAACCAACGTTCTTGTGTACCATAAATTAATGTGCTGACTCCATATACTATTAAGACTACAAAAATCACTTATCTTCAAATTTGCTTTACTGTTTACAATACTGCCCATGATTATAATCAAACCTCATCTGCACCTCCTCTACTTAAAAAAAAATAAAGGAACTACTTTTTCATAATTACTCGGAAACAGGAAATACAGGAGAGCCAAAACTTTGGAAATAGTTAACCCATCGGCTAACCTGTCTGTTTGAGAGACAAAATTATGAAACCAGCTTTTAACTCAACCATCTGTCACAGAGATGGATGTTACAGACCCTCTGTATTCACAGCTGTAGTTTCTACATAATTTGCAGTACAACCAAGAGACAGAAATATAATGAATTCAGATCGTTGGTCACTGAGCAACCTTTGGAAGCAGTTACATTCCAAAATTACAACACAAGAGGTCAATCTTTGGCAGACAGTGAGACGCAACTCCCAGCAGCACACTGGGCTTGTTTCCCACAGCACATACTTCCCAACCCGGACAAGCAGAACCCATCAAGAGGACATGTAATGCCTGCTACTCAAACAAAATACAAAACCAATAAAGCAAGTTCAAGTGGGATGGAGTGTGAGAAGTGTTTCATGGCTTTACATGTTTTGGAAGCTTCAAGATTTATCACACACAGTCAAAATACCACTAAACCTTTCAGTTCATTTGTTTTGCAAACTGCATGAAAATTATATTTTGATAATCGATTACAATTAACCAACAAATCCACTTCTTTGGGGGAAAACCCCCTAATTTTCTACATCCAAATAGGGATTGTTTCCCCAGAAAAGTGTTATGTGTTGGTTAATTATTATGGAATATGTAATAAAATATATGATGATATACAACACTATACTATACTTCGCATTATCATTTCAATTTTCATCCAAATCCATCAGAGGGTGGAGGAGAAACCACTGTTAATAATATACGTAGCCTACAGAGACAGAATGACATCTTCCCAAGATTTAAATGGTAATTCACAGGCACTGTCGTGGGATTTAATAGGCAAGCAGATGGGTTAATTACATGAAGAAAATGTTTGTCTCATATGAAAAATTTACACTGCCAGAATCTTGCTATGATATGGGACCAAATACGATATTACACACCAGCTGTTGCAAATTAGTCAACAGTTCAAGGCTGGCAATTCCTTGGAGTTTGTTGGGATCATTCTGAAAACTGTCCACAAGTCGACTGAAGGCAAGACACACACTCTCCACACTCTTCTTATCCTGCTGTGTAAGCCGGTTTGCCAGAAGAGACAGTGAATCAGCCACAAAGTGGAATTCATCTGCATGAAGATTCTGGCAACAATTGGATGTGATGGCTAATGCTGCACGCTGAGCATTGATACTGAAGAAGTCCAGGTACATAAGGCAGGCAGCAACTCCACGCTGAAAAAATTTCCATACATAAATTTCAAACAGGAAAGAACACAAGGAAACTACAACAAAAAACTGTGATGTAGTCACCTGAATTAAAAAAGTACATACAGAAATGCATCCGGTACATTAGTCTTGTGTTACAAAATTAAGACATTATACATCTGATAAGTGTATTACATGTAGCACAGAGTTGTATAGAAGTAAAAATTTATTCAGGAATATCAGCCAAAGACACAATAAACCACAATATTGCATACAGACAGAAAAAATACATTCATGCAGCTTCTGAATTCAGGAAGACTCAGAAGGACTATTCTGCCAAAGCACTCGTCTTGGACTCAAGTCTCAATAAAGCTTAATTCCCAGTAAACATGTCCTAACTTTTGTATTGCAAAGGTATATATGTCACTGTCAACAATATAAAGTACACACGTCATCATGTAAAGTACCTGATATTTTTGTCTGCTTTTAAACACACCAGAACTTCCGTGACAGATTTTAACAAAAAGTCCACAACATAAGATTTCACGAAAATCTGTCCAGTGGAAATCAAGTTGTTCCATGCGGGCGGACTGTAGAGACAGACAGATAGGCAAACATGACTGAGCTAATAGGTGATGTTTGCAACTTTGCAAATGTGCCTAAAAACCAATATTAACAAAACAGATCACATCCAGAGGTATTAAAGAAACAACATTAAAATGAAGTTCCCTGATTTTTAAATCTGTGACTAAGTTTTTCCACATGAGCAGACACATAACAGACATGACAAAGCCAATAATTTCTCTTCACAAACTATTTTGTGACAGCACAATGAGAAACTTCAGAAATTATACAGCTCATTAGTGCTGTCAGGGTGGCCTAATTAAGTACGTTACAGTAAGCCGGTCATGTAAGCTACATCTGAAGCCTGCTCCTGATTCTCAAAGATTCTCCTCCTACAATTTTCCAATTAGAAGGTTGTATGCACATGTTCCTCCTCTTAGGGAGCCACACATTCTGTTCACCTCATCCTTCTTGATAGTCATATTCTTTCACCATGTGAAGAGTAGGAAGTATTGAGCTTCCCATTATGCCACTTCCTCCCACCTCTGTTTGTTCATGCCCCTTATATTCTAGTGTTCTCTACATGGCTATTTGTTTTTCAAATGGCTTCAGTTAATACCCACAATATAATATTTCGATGTGACATACCGCCTGGAGTATAGACTTGCTATGCCTACGAGACAGCATCTCAAGGGCTGTCAAACTCTGTTCTGCAACATCCATACACTGAATCACTTGCAGCTTCTCTAGGAACACAGGCACAGCATCCACCACCACAGCTGAAGATCGAGGAAGAGCTTCCATCATGTATGTTAGTGCTCGACAAGCATGATTCATCTAAATGCAAAAATAAGTCCAGCTGTACTCCATGTACATCAATAATGAGAAACTGAAGGCACTGTACTTGGGAGAAAAGATTCAATCAGAAGCAAATACATTTATTTATTTATGATTTATTTTGTCTCCTGTAAGTTGCTAAAATTATATACCACTGAATGATAGCGTGACTAATGAATAACACACTGGAGGTGTGAAATGTGAACCTGAAACCTGAATATGAATCAGAGGTGCCAACTGCTCAACCATTAAGTTCACTTAATATTAACAACAAAACATTCAGGCAAGCTAACACTTTTGATTGTGATATAATCCATTTCATGAAAGTAATATTTTGGGTGTAATACTATCACTTATGCAAAACCTGGGTTTCTTAAACCAGACTTCTATGTCATAATTAATCTAATAACACACTACTCAAAGTCTGAAAACACTTGTCAGGCCAACATTATCATATAAAATCACAGCATGTCCAATGAGATATGTTTCAAAGGTGAACAGTGATCATAACAGAAATTAGGAAATGACAAGAAATTACAATGAATTACAAAACTTACCAGTAACAGATTTAACACAACACTGTAAATAACACACCCAAAGACTTACTGCTGGATGATAATTTATGACAGTGGATGACATATCACTTATGGTACAATACAAACCACTCTCTTCTAAATGGTCCTGAGGGTGGTATATTACACTGAAGATACCCTGATTTCTGGACTTGGTCAATCACCTCACACCAAAAATTGGAGGGGGAGAGGGAGTAGGACAGGGTCTGTGTTCATGCTCATACAAAAGGGTGGGGAAGCGAAGCATGCGAGTGAGGCTGGAGTTGCAAATGTTTTCTGCAACTCTGAACACTGGAGTTAGTATGCATACAATGAGCTAACTTCAGAGTTCACATGGGGCCTATGGTGAAGAGGGTCTTATGACCAGGTGTACAGCCTGCATCTGTGCCAACAACATGAGAGAGGAAATTTCAAGGCTTGCATATGACTGACTACAGACTCAGGCACTAAACCATTACAAGTGACCATAGCTTTTCTGTTGTCATTGCAATAGACTAGAATATGGAAGGGTGGGCACCCTAGTGACCCGTGCACTTTGACTGTAGCCGATCTTTCGTGCAGATCACGGACAAAAAACACCTAAACTATCAGTACAAGATCATCATGGAGCATAGAATACCTCTCAGATGACAGTTCCCTTTAGTTCCCGTAACACTTAAGAGGGACTACAGCCCAATGAATGTACAATCCCTTTGATTATACTTCAGTACCAGTTAGTGTATGTTCATAACAACATTGGTGTAGGGAGGCAGATTTATCATGTCCAAGCTTTGAAAAATATTGTCTTGGTGTGTGTATACATCACTAACCAACATTGTCACCAGTGCAACCTCAGCCAAGCTATGGAAACTTAACCACCTTTGCAGGAGAGTGCACATCATCCTAGCATAGTCTTGACATGTATTTTGCTGAATAAAAAATGTTACACTACTATACTTCAGCAAACATCACAGAAAAAAAGTCACTGAAACTTGTAAAAAAGTCCTGCATCAATAATGCCATATAAAAGAACACACAAAAGAGCAGAAAGATGTCTATGGCAGCTATAATACAGATCAGTTAATGGCTGTGGACATGAATAAAGGAAAAGAAAGTGAAAAGTGAACAGCATCAACACATAATTACATTTCTGGGAAATGGCACATGATAACTGTTTACTATAATATTATGGTTACCTCTGCATATTTACTATCTAATAAAACAAAGAGAAGGCATACCATGTCAAAGTTGTGCTCCATGCCCAACAAAGTGGTCAGGGCTGGAACCACTTGCTTAACTGGGAAACCAGCCAATGTGTCCTCATTTCCCATCACCAACATTTGACACATCTCAATCACAGCCTGCAGTTGCTGTCCCTCATCCCCTGTAGCTTGCAGACCCTGTAGCAGCTGCTGTGCTTTGGAAGCTGAGCAGACACAACATGTCAGCATGGTTTCCATTTATGGTACAACACCTCACGTTATGATACAGGACAGCAATGTGCACACAACAGAACCTCAAGATGAATTTTGTATGTTGTGTACCATGCATATTTACATGTTAATTAGAACAAACCAACAATTATGCACAAAATTCACAAAGTTATATTTACATTGACATTATCCCAACATGTTTCAATGGACATGCCATCATCTTCAGGGGATACAAAGTGTTACAAGTACCAAAGCATCAAGAAGTGTAAATTCTTCCTACAGGCATCAAACCTGGTCTATAATAAAAATCTACGAAACAAGCAGCATATGGATGTAAAGTTAATGAACTATTCTCTACTACATAGTTTTTTTTACTAAGACACAGTCATTAAGTATATATACAATAAAATGAAGAATAGATATTCTTCTTAGTCCGAATTATCAGAAATAAAATCCAGTACAGAGTACATGGTAACCATAAAATGCATCTTCTTTACAAGGGCAGGCTTGTTGGCTTTGCCAATGGCGTTGTATATCAGATCGAAGATCAGAGGTCGAATATGACCTGTGTCTTAGTGTTACACCTCCGAAGTGTCTGTGTAATGTAGCAGTGGTGTGGGTCTAGATGTTCATGGCACAGCCAGTGGGATCAGTGGGAATTTCATTGTACATATACTTAATGACTGTGTTTTACTAAACACCTATGTAACAGAGAATAATTAAGTAACTTTACATCCATATGCTGCTTGTTTCTTAGATTTTTATTACAGACCAGGTTTGATGCATGTAGGAAGAATTTACACTTCTTGATGCTTTGGTACCTGTAACACTTTGCATTCCCTGAAGATGATGGCATGTCCATTGAAACATGTAGGGATAATGTCAATGTAAATATAACTTTTTGAATTTTCCACACAACTGTTCGTTCTAACGAACCTCAAGATATTTGAACATTTTTCAGTTTCACAGTGGTTCCCCTTTAATATAAATACATTCTACATTATTTTTCTTTCTCTTTTACTTCTTCCTGCAGTCAAATCATTATGCATGTCAACACCAAGTTTACTTATATTTTCTTTCCTTTTTTTCTTTTCTCTTTTTTTCTTTTTTTTTTCTTTTTTTTTTTTTTGACAGAAATGTTTCTCACGTAAATCCCAGAAAGAGGAACAAAACTGCATGCTTTTGCACATGCACACACAAACCAAGTGTTATTTTTTTTCTTGAATTCTTATGTTTCCTTTTAATTTTTATATCTAATAGTTCCCACACATTAAACATAATTTACACTGGTTTTCAGTGTATGCTCTTGGCAGATTAAAGTTCAATCCTGGTTCCATTTTGGAAGGTTTTAGAGTCCTCATACTGAAACCAATATGTGAAAACTGATGTTTCACCTCCAAGTTCCTCATTCAATAGCTGGTACATAATGAGTACTTCTTTAGATCAAACTTACAAGAACTGGCACCCATGCTACGATGTAACAAGGTTTGCATTCTTGGTCCCAGAGCTCCAAAGAGATGTGGGGGTAAACCTCTTGCCTCAAGCAAGGCTTGAAGTCGACCCACTTCACTGTCATCACTCTCACTGTCTGCAGCAGAGGCAGTCACCCCTGATGGACCAGACGCAGAACCACCAACTAGAAGGAAAATTACACTTCTTATATAAATACGCTTCTTGTACAAACAGGACAGGATATCAAGTTGCAAATTAAATTGGCGATGTCTGTCCATGAGGCTTCTAGGTACACTACAATACACAACAGGTACCACATTCTAATATCCAGAAAATTACAATACCTGGCAACCCTTTGGTCCTGGAGAGAACAGAGATTACAACTTTTAGTGCACATTTAATTATGAAAGGCATGGTACAGAAGAAACTGAAACAGGACCAGCAACATACATTCTGTGATGGTAACATGATCTCACATTTGTCACAGTGAACTCAGTAGGAAAGGCTGCAGATGATGCACTGTGACACACCATGTCCTGCGATAGCTGACAAACAGCCACACTGTATCACCAAGGTTTCAACACTGAAATTCCTCAAAGAGTTCCAAAAAAATATTAGAAACGGCCATGGAAATCAAACAATTACAAAACTTCGCCCTTCACACTTACTCTTCAATAGAAATATTTACAGTAGAAGTAAAAAATTTGGTGCTAACATCTCGCTTTTTAATATACTGACAAGTGAGCCATGCTATTCAGACATCACGAGGGATTACATTCCTACCCGATGCTACGTTTGCATGATGGACAGCATGTTCATCTCCAGGTACAGACTGTATGCTTGCAGGGACTGGAACTCCATTGGCAGAGGCTGCTCCGGCTGCTGTCACCGAACTGCTGCTTGAGGCATCCTGCCCCTGACCACTACTTGAAGACATTCCTCCTGCTCCTCCGCTCGAAGCAATGGCTGTGGAGGTGGCCCCTGGCAGGGGAACCTTCCCAGCCCGAGACGAGCGGCGACTATCATAGACGAATAAACAATACAAACAAATGCCAGTCACCAAAAAATCAGGATTCTGTTCTACTAGATTCTACTCTTCTCTAAAGAAATATGGTAGATGAAACTGTCGCAAACAGAACACCAGCAGGAGTTTCTAAAGCTAAATATTATTAATACCACACATTTATTCCCAGCCCCTTCCCATCTTACAACCAAACAGTACAGATGTGTGAATTACCTGAAGAAATGAATACACTATCACTTATAGATGTCCCTCCTATCAATACAATAACTTCTATTCCTTTTTAACTCTCTACTATGTCACCTAAACCCATATCAACTATTTACACCAAGGTCACCAGTTTTTTGCAGTTTTTGTTGAATTGGGTTTCTCCACAATTTTTGTACATGTCTAAGAAGGTACAAAACACATAAATCAGAATTTTTTTAATGAAGAACATCTCGACCTGTATTAATGTAACAAGAAACAGAACTCCCAAGTGCATGTAAAATGTAATGAAGCAACTTTAAATGCAAAAGTCACTTTGTAGTTTGGGCACCAGCAGTGACACCACAGGACAAGAGGGCAAACTAAAAGTTGGTAAAAGTAATAACTGTAATATTTTGAGGTTCTCTCAGTGGTGTTGCAGACAGGTGAAGTATTCTCAGATGTTACCCTGTGTTGATGCATAACAGTCACTGACAGTTTGAAGGAACATAGTGCCTACAACTTCAGGGTCATGCAGTCCATGATGAGTGCTATTCTGGGATTGCATTACATCCTTCAAGATGTCACTAACGATATGTCAGCTGACATCATGGCACAGCATCCCAGAAGACTTAGCTGTCCACCAGGACAATGAACCCATCCACACCTCATGAAAATTTTGGCCTGATGTGGGTTATTTCGTGATGATGTGGGTACTGCAGCCTATATAGCACCAACTGACACAGAATGATCAGGAAATGATAAACTGAAGAGTATCTGGAACTGATTGTGGCTTCATCATTGCACAATCCCAGACTCCTGCAGCAGTGCTTAGGGGTTCAAAACTAGAAAGGAACTTCTGTCCCTAGATACAGTTCTTAATCAGGATGAACAAACATGGCAGATATCATTTTATCATTGAAATAGGAAATAAAAGAATAAAGAGCTGTCAACACAAATATATTGTCTGTAATATTTAGTTCTGCAACATGTTTCACCCACAAAGGGTAATCTTGAGGCTAAAATACTTTAAAAAACACATAAAGGGTTGTGTACAATTGCATTAACCCTTTAAAGACGAAGCATATCTGTTTTATATAAGGACTCAGTGCGTACCGCGCTGTAAACACTCTCCACTTCGGTTATAAAAACCAGTCTCTTAATGTTTTAAAAGGCTGTTTGTTCTGAGATCCGTACAAAACACATAAACACAATGTGGGCACCACGTAGAATTTTTTAATATTAAACCTGGTCTTATGTAAAGTTACCGCTAGGCTTTGAAAGATTAAGGAAGGAAGCCCAAGCCCACCAAGGGCTGTAGTGCTGCTGCTGCTGATGGTGATCATACAAGTGCATTATAGCCACTGAGATCTCAATTATCACAATTTTTTAAATATATGTTGCTGTTTCTGGTGCATTTGTTGAAATATTAATTAGCTAATAAAACAGTTAAAAAATATTCTTGGTTTTTTGTGGTGTTCTAACATAGTAGACTGGAGGTAGGATGGGAATCTTGACTGTGTTTGTACGTCTTGTTTTGATTACTAATCCAGGCTCTATGTTATAATCAGAATAGGATTTGTGATTCAGGCAGCAGTGTTATTGCTGATCCTGTCAAAACTGTACTCACACATGAGTACAATTGTTGTGTTGACAGCTCTTTATTCTTTTATTTTGTAACACAATGAGATGATAAACTTAAAAAAAGGGAGAGATATGAAATGTCTGTGGAGCATAACACTTCTGGCACAATTGCTCTGATGCTGTCCCTGGATTTTAAACTTGAGCATAATTTCACGAAAAACACTGAAAATAGAAGTATTTTAAGTGTGCACTTCCACAGTATACACAATACACAGAATAAAATGTCCCCATACCTTAGCATCAGATTTACAACCCATCAAGCCTTTCTTTGTTATTAGCAAGGGAAATGTTTCCTCTCTCTCTCTCTTTGCAACACATTTACAAATTGCAACTTTTTTTTGCATGGACGTACAATTTATTATGGCAATGTTTTTCTCTGTACCCTAACAATGGATGTGTGTTGTTTTTGTCCAATTTTAACAAAAACCAGTGTATACTGAAACATTTTAGTAAAAATCCCCAACACAAATATCTCATAAAAATCATTCCAGCAGGAATGAAACTGTTACATGCAGACAGATGGACAGATACACATGATGAAGCTATTAGTCACTTTTCACAATTGTCTAGCACACACACCTCAAAAGGTGACTGAAATAAAACAGCATCAATTGTACCAGCAAACATTAGGCATAATGACATGCTCTGATTCCAGTTCTCTAAGAACTTACTTGTCTGCTGGGGGAACACTGCCCCTTCACTCAGGCAAGTGTCTGGGTATTTACCACACACCAAATTTACCTGCTGCTAGCACACGACCCCGTGGTGGTCTTGCTCCGAGTGCTGCGCCGTAACAGGTGCCCTCTTCCCACTGTCTGTATATTATCACGTCCTCCCCCTCCCCCTCCTCCAACCCCTCCTCCACTGCCTGCTCCAGGAACCTCTTTGTTGTGAGTTGCTGTACTTTCACTACTGGCAGTTGATTGGTTACCACCTGAAACAAGGAATGTAGCACTTCCACATGTGCCAAGACTGACTTTACATTATGGATTAGTAGAATGCTCATCCAAGTTATAGTACAACACCTGGAATAGTGAAAAGTATAACAGATTTCTCATCTCCACAAGGTCAAAGAAATTATTCCAATTCTCACACACATCCTCCACACCTTGTTTCCTCAATGAAATAGGCTGACTTTCACCAACCTGAATATTACCACCAAGCTTTATAAAATGCAACTTCCAACACCAGCAACCCCTTTCTCTACTGCAAAATATACAAACATGTCTCATACAGACAGTTAACAGTGCCACCTTGTAACATACACATGAATTACATGCAACAGCAAAGCACCGTTCAGATTGGGCTTGAAGAACCTGTGCCATCAACACAGTTCATTCACTGATAGGCAGAGAACTGATTACTGAAGAACAGAAAGTAATACACTCACCCAGGTTTCTGGTGGAGTCAGCTACCTTGGCCTTCTTCTTGGGTACCACGGTGATGTTGCGTCTCTGTGATTGGGTGGTACTTGCTATGTTCACACTGTTGGCAGTACTCCCACAAATGCCAAGTCGGACCTGACTACGAAGTGGATATTTCTTCACTGGAGCTATTGGTGCACTTGTTTCTAAAAACAAATAAACCATTACTTCAGAATGCCTTATGTAACAGTTATATAATGGAGAATATTATGCAGTTAAAACAGAGATGCAAACAGTCCACAGAATTTATATATGTAACAGGATACTACTGCATCTTAATAACTTGAGGTGAATGGGACCAAGCTGCATTGAAATACAAAAATTTCATATCACATGGATTATGACAATTTGGAGCATATGAAACTACATATACAGTATGACACACACATTAACAGGTACTATGTACACAACACTGTGCTAGAACATCAATGTACACAACAGTGCACAAGCAGAATAATAATATAATATACACTACTAAGTTACACTGTAAAGAAATCAAAACCTTCCCTCTCACTTAAGACACAAAAGTCTTCAAGGTTAGTTTGCCATTGAAACTATAGCTGCCTCTTTGCTGCAAAATCACACCATCTTTTCAGGACCAGGACACCAGTCAGGATTGCCTGTATTTTCTGTTCTGTGTAGCGCAGATACACACTTCAACTGAATTCTGCACCCAGCACAGAAATGACCTTGACTACAGTGCATGAGATCGGGCAAAACAGAACCTCAAACAATCGCGACTTGCAGAATCAAAATTGCACTGTAATTGGTAGCTGTATGTGAGATGCTGTTCTCACAGTTTCAATGGAAACAAGTAGTTTGATGCTAACCTATACAGGTGGCAGCTCTAAGTTCAAAACAGTGATACATGGAAGAATAAATATATGTTTCACTGACTTAACAAAGAAAGAAGGGAAGCAAATACAGGGAAGGGAAGGGAAGGGAAGGGAAGGGAAGGGAAGGCAAGGCAAGGCAAGGCAAGGCAAGGCAAGGCAAGGCAAGGGAAGGGAAGGGAAGGGAAGGGAAGGAAAGGGAAAGAAAGGGAAGGAAAGGGAAGGAAAGGGAAGGAAAGGAAAGGAAAGGAAAGGAAAGGAAAGGAAAGGAAAGGAAAGGAAAGGAAAGGAGCACACCAAAATACAGGTTTAAAAAGGACACGGAAAGACGGGGGCTAAAGGATGAAGATCAAAAAAAATAATTCACTGTTCCATTTCAAAAGGGCCTTTCCCACCAGCAGGATTACAAACTGGGAATAGTTTATTATTTCTGGAACTCTCAACTCCTTGCAGTGCGGTCCTACTTTAGAAACTAACAGTCACTCAACTGGTCTACAAATTTACCACCTTTTATGGACCCTCAAAAGTTCATGACAGTGCCCCCAGTAGCCTGCCATTGGGCCCTCTTATAAGCCACATAAAGCCAGCCCCCAGCTTCACATTCCGTTTCCCTAAGAACCACCTTAGCATCTTCCCCCATCTATGTACATGCCTCCTAACTAATTTCTCATATATATTTTGTGTGTGTGTGCGCGTGCGTGTACATGACCCACCTTAACTGTGTGAAAAGAAAACAAATAATGTTATGTTGGAAATACTGTACTTCACCATCCCATCACTACCACAGATGAACCGAAGTACCTCAAAAATACCCATTGCTTTAGAAAAAAGAATATGTGTTATGTACATGTATACACACACATGCAAGAAATTAAGAGTTCCAAATTTGGAAGCAACTGAGAAACGGCCTGCTATAATAAATAAGGCATTAACAACAGCACTGGTCTTATGCCAATTATATGTAATTGCTGGTCACTCCTTACTCTAAAAGTATGAACAAAACTCAAAACCACAAACAGAAGTCAAGTGACCAATACCAGATGTTTGTTACAGTGTAATAACCAGCAATTAGCTCACACATACAAACACACAGTATTTTTAAAACAAACAAATTAAGGTGATCTGCTTCATAAAAAGGGGGAACAGTTTTTCTAGTTGAGTGAAAGGTGTACTCACCTGTGATGATCTGGTTGTTTGGTGTTGAATGTGCTGTCAAATCTCTCTTTCTACCCCTGCCAATGCTCTTCCCTGACTGGCTACTCCCCGGATGAGTGTAAGAAGAAGCTGATGTTGAATAACTCTTGCAACTAACTGTAACCAATGGACTGTTTTTGTCACTCTTAACTTCCCAAGCAGCACTTGCCCCTACCCTGACAGAAGATCCTGTGATGGTTACGTTGTTGTTATTGTTCCCGTTGCGCTGCCTTCTGTTGAAGCTTCGAACACTGACTTCTTGCTGATGTGCTACTGTATACTGTTTCTTAATGGCACCAGTGCTTGAATTACTTTCAGAGGTAGTTAATTTGTAAGAACTGAATGTTTCACTTGCTTGAGACTGGCTTGTTGTGATACTAGAAGTTCTGCTATAACTGTATGTGGATGCAGAAGATGAAGGTTTCCTTGCACTCTTTGTTGTTGACAATTGTGAAGTGGCAATTACGTCTTCTGCTGCAGGGACAGATGCTACAGAAGTGGAACGAGAGTTCCTTCTATTGTTAGCAGTCTTCCCTCTAGTGGAAGCAGATGAAATTATGCTGGTGGTTTTGGCGTGGGGGCCTTGGGATGAATTTCTTGATGAGTTACTACTGCTGGAAAAATACTTTTCATTATAACATGGAAACAATCTTTGTCATAGTTGCACCCTACGTAATGGTTACATGCATTACTATACAATAATAAATTCACACGTCACAATGTGAAGACTCTTAAACATTCTCAAATTATTAAATACTTTTACAACATACAAAGTCTGGCTGTTTGCTAGAATCCTGCACATGAAATCTACACTCCATTTCATTAGGAAATGACTCACACCTCAGTGCTTGCATAAATTAAAATAGCATATCTGTTGACATTAGTCCAAGATACTTTTATTCTTCACTTCTTTCTCATACATTCTCAAATGTTGGTTTCTTGTGAAAATATTTACCCTGTGACTAATATCAAGAATTATGCAATTATCACACCTTTCACAGAAAACACAGGAATAAGATTTTAATGCCATTACCCTGACTGTATATCAGGAAATAAATCACAAGAGTACCATGTTATCCTTTGTTAAGTACATAGGCTGCCTCTGTGATACTGCATACCAAGATCCAGCACATTTTATACTATAATGAACTGTTTACATTTTAACTATGTAACTCATCATATCTACTGTGTACAACAGTTGCTAATTTAGGATACTGCATACCAAGATCCAGCGCATTTTATACTACAATGAACTGTTTACATTTTAACTATGTAACTCATCATATCTACTGTGTACAACAGTTGCTAATTTAGGATACTGCATACCAAGATCCAGCACATTTTATACTACAATGAACTGTTTACATTTTAACTATGTAACTCATCATATCTACTGTGTACAACAGTTGCTAATTTAGGTTTATGCAGTATTGCTTTGGTTGGTTCCCTGATGATGATCCCTTGGAGACCAAACATGTAGGAATAGTTTATGTTACATTATAATATAAATATGTAAGAAACAATATTGTGCATTTTGTTGGTCTGAGTGTTGCAAATTAGTTTTCCAGATATCAGCATGTTATACCCAAAGTGTGTCTTAGCGCACCTCACAACCTCATGGACATACCTAACCATTTAATTTGCCACTTGATAGCCTGTTGTTTTCACAGCTGCATTTTCTATTCACTTTTCATCACGACTTATGTAACACAGCATACACATAATCCAAATAAGCAACTCAATGCCAATCATTAATGGCCAAACACGTGGAAACAGTGCTCAGTGCTGACGGCTGATATACTAGTGAAATGTAATGGGCCTCTTGGTCAAATTCCAGTTACCAGGGCTTTCCAGATCATCCAGTGCCAGATATTGTAGCTACGACTGAATACTGTTATTCTGTACAATTTTCTGTAAATTGTGGTTGTTACTTTCATTACTTTCATGTTGCCTTATTTTGAAGAATGTACCTTACATGGTGCAGCTCTAACAACAATGGATAAGTAGCCCAAGTTTCAACAGCTGTGGCAACCACTAGAACTGATTAGAGTAAGGCCATACACATGTCCCACTAGAACCCATCTTTTATTTGTGGTCAATAGAAGACTTCCTTCTAGAAACCTCCATTCTGGAAAGAATTACAGGGCACTGTGGAGCTCCACCCTACCATCAACTTACATAAAAACATAGAATCCCACCCTCTTTACCATGTATCACCACTGTGAATAACTAGCAACACACACAGCCTAAACTAGCAGCTGTTTGGTTGACCTTATCCTTTCTAGATCAGGCAGTGACTGCGGAACACAAACATCTGTTTAATAGCTCATGCTTCTGTGTACATGCAGTACAATGATCACTTTCCTATAAATCTGCAGTCCTAAAAATAAGTACAAAAGAGATTAGGTTTCTGTATACTGTGGGCTTCAAACTGAACATGTTAAACTACATCACAAAACACTGTAACTAAACAATGAAAATGAAGACATTTCTTTCCCCACCCTCACCCCCACCACCACCTCCTCCGCCTTCAAGGAAATTGTATATGCAGCACATAACAGTAAGAATCACAGAAACAAAAAAGTTGCATTCTGTGACTTGGCACACCTTACAGTGTGGAAAATAGTATAGTGTATGGTGCACTTCACCCAACATTCGCTGAATTCTTTACAGAAACATACAGAGGACCCATGAATACAAATCAGGTTCCCTCAAATATGTTTAGAATTTACAGAGTTAGACCACATATAGACTTAAAAACATACTATGATGGCACAATGGCCCAAATTCGACAAACTACCATGAAGCAGGTGTCAAGCACTATTTTCAAAGGTACAGCTTTGGACTTACGAACTCTGAATTGAGAAGTTTCACTTAAATGTCATATTGTTACACATCAGGTCGCAACAAGAAGTTCCAGGACTGACATCAGAGAGAACTCATGTTCACACTATATGGCTACTAAGCAAATGATATAGCTGGCAACTCTTGCTGACTTTATATGTTTGCATAAAAATGCAATTTTGTCTGTCATGAGAGAAATGCTGTTCTGTACATGCATTCATTACACCCCTCACCGTAAACTGGGGGTCACCAATCTCATGGTACTTGCAAGCCACATTCAACTTTCAAACTTTGTAACACAGACCACTTGAGCAGGACACATTCATAACAAGATAAACAGGAGCTTTGTGGGCAAATGTGCATTTATTTCAAAGACATAAAAAATTACACATGCATTTATTTCAGACCTATTATTATACAAAAATGCTTGCCTCAATTCAGTGAAAAGGGTGTTTAGAAGGGCGTTACACTCTTTCATCATACTTTTCAGTGAAATTTCTACAGTTGGGTGTCCCTGTCTAATTTGTGAATATTAGCTTTCAAACTTCAAGAAGAATGTGTAATGTAGCATGCAAGTGTTCATCAGTAAGCCATGAACAAAATTTACTTTTGCCACAGTTCATGGCTGAAAACGCACGTCCACAAATGTAAGCGCTGTCAAATGCTACTAGCATTTTCTTCGCACAAGTCTTAATGGTGTTCAGATTTTTACATAGGCCCCCACAACACTGCTACATATTTCCCTTGGTGAAAGCATTTTTCAGGCTGTTATTTTGTAACTAGGTTACCTCTTTTCACATTGGCAAAACGATTTTGAAACACTTAGATTTCATTTATCCTCTTGTGCAAATCTTAAAACTATGAAGAAAATTCATTTTGGAGCCCCTGAAAAACCCAAACAAAACTGACCTTCAGCTTACAACATTCACCTGGTGAGGCAGAATATTCAAAAACAATTTTTCAAGGAGGAAAGTGTGGCCAACATTTTGTGCAGTAGTCTGTATTTCACTTCAAAACACATCAGAAGACATGTCACATAGGGTGACCCACCCTGATTCACCCTCCTCCAGTACTCAGCAATCCATTAGCTTCTGCATATTACAAACAAACCTTCCCTCTACATATTATCTCCTCAATTAAATTGCTTATTATTTTCATTTCAGATTTCAGTAGCTTCAAAACTATATCACAGTCAGGTCATCAAAATAAATCCAAGAATTCTTCAAAACTATTCACCCATAAAGAAGCTCATAACCCATGAACTACAAACTTGAACTACCGATATACTAGAATACTAGACCTTCAACTAGTCTACACTCAAGAAAAGAATAAACTTCAAACCTTGAAACTATTCTAAAAAATCTTCTCAAAGTAAAATTATATCCATAATAAAAAAATCAATATAAAATATGCTGAAATACTGTAAAAGCTAGAACTTTCAAGGCAATAGTCTTGCACATCTTTAGGATAACTGGAATACAACTACAAAAATTATATAAAAAACATGAATTCTTTTGAATGATTGCCCTTTACGTAAAAATGAGATCTCATTTCCTTTTATAGAACTTAATATTGCATTTAACCTACCACATATTTTGTATTTTCTTGTATTACCTGAAGATGGCCAAGCCAGCCAAAACATGTAATGAATACTAAATGCTGACAATAAAGCATTGTAGTTGTGGTTGATGGGTTATTTTAATATAGGTTACAGAAAGAAATCTTGGAAAAATTTTGCGTGTGGGTTATCACGATACTGTACTTCAGTATTCACAACAAGGGAATTCTTGGTTGAACATTCTACTTTGCTCCTTGCCACCACATTTTGGAGTAAGTGATGCTGTCTTTGTTCCTATAACTGAAAACAGACCTAACAGCAATCAGATCTGAAAAACACTAAAATGATGACAGAATAAAATGCTCTCCTGAAAGAATTGTCAGAAGTGCTCCAACAAATGGTATAAACACAGAAATTGCTACAATCAGGAAATTACTCTGATGTACATTAATTTAACTTCTTCTCCTTTAGCCATCCCTCCACAAGTGAGTCCTGCAACTTCCTACGCAGATCTTACATGCTGTAAAATTCTTACCCCCCCCCCCCCCCAAAAAAACAAACTATGATTGTACCTGCTAATGCTGCCTCCTCTGCCACCTCTCCCTCCTCTAGCTGATGTTGCTGCTGCTCCGTTGTCAATCTTGCTAATGACTCTTGGCTGAACAGCAGAGTCACTATGATTTGTTTTCCTTCCTGATGCAGCAGTACAAGACCGTGTTGACACTGCAGTCCCCTCAGACTCTGCAGAGCTGAATCCCAAAGAACATCCAGTGAGTTTTCCACGACCTGTTCCTAGTGGATTCACAGGTGGCACAGCAATATCACAACTGGAATCGTTCTTTTGAGCTCTGCGGCTATGTCCTCTCCCTCTTGTGCCTCTCCTCGTTGTACTGCTGGTTGCTGTGCAGTAATTACTGCCGTGTAGAACCTCTGGCACAGATGTCTTATCTCGGCTGCCTGAAAGACCAACTACTGGACTGTTGGTTCTGTCCAATGTGCTAAAATTGATAGACTCTGTAACAACAGAGCCTTTGCCGAGTCTCTGATTTGTGCGTAGATCTGACAGTGATTCACTGTCTTCTTCAAAAATGTTTTCTTTTGTTGGGGCAACTGTGTGACTGTCTTTCCGGCTGCGTTTCCTGCTAGGTGTCTGATGGTTGGATGGATTTCCACGTTTCCTTGATCCACTCAGTCCAGTTTTGTATCTAAGCAACAGAAGCATCATTACAGAATGGTTACTTAAGGCAGAGTTCTTATTATCAGATGGTAGCAAAAAAAGGATTCAAAATGTTTTCAGAGACTTTACAATTTCTTGTGCAGTTTCAAGCTTGCGGTTCACCAAATGATGTGATGTTATCAAGGCAGTGATGAACAGAAAGGATTTCAGGAAACAGGACTGTCTCTCATTTACTTACAATTTATGTAGTAACCCTGTTAGGCCTATACAGTCATTCCACGCAAATCACCAGTTTATGGGCAAAACTTTCATGACCATCTCTGATTCTAATACAACTTTGCAAGTGCAGTGCGTCTGCTTAGGAAAAGCACACATGGAATTTTACCCTCCTGTGCCATAAACTGCACATACAACAATTTGGTACATCAAGTTTGCCTTAAAATCCCCCCCCCCCCCCCACTCTGATTCCCTGAAATCCTTACAATGCTGGTCCTAAATAAAACAGACAGCTCATTTTTGTAATAACGGCAGATCTTAAAGGGGACTTTCATGTGGTGCTGTTTATAACAACGAGAATTTATGAAATGTGCCAGAGCCTACAGCTGTTGCAGATGTACCAGCAAATAAGAAGCCTGCAACCACCAGCAATTCTGGGTCCAGGTAATCCAACTAACTCATTTTATGGAATAGTTTCAATGTGCCACCCTACAGCTCCCTAGCATACCTCACACCTTCAAAAATACTTCCAACACATGACAGAGCTCATCTTCAGACACTGCCCATTTCTCTTCAAATACTGTCTTCTGGTTCTTGTAAAGAAAGTGAGATGTTCATGTAAGTTCTATCTTTTTTATCACCCATAAACAACAAGCACACATATTCAGATCTAAAGATCTAAGAGGCAACAATCTGAAAGTTATCAACAATGCACCAAATACCCCTTCTAGTGCATTCACTGAGAAACTTGCTGTGTGGGCCTTGGCCCTGTCCTAGATGAAGTACCAACACATTCCTGCTTCCATTAATTTACCTAACAGTGGTATAAAAATTAACTGAATTCAATGGTCAGAATTTATTGTTTCTTCAAAAAACATGGGCCTCCATGATTCTGCATACACTCACCCCACAGCAGCATCCAACTTTAAGTCAATGCAAAGAAATCATGAACTGCATGAAGATTTTCAGAACACCAATATCTGGCTGTTTGGAGTCGTACTTAATGTAAACAATTCCTTATCCAGGAAAAACACAAGATTCCACATTTTCTTGTTGTCCAGGAGTTAACCTGTCATTCAAATTTTTACCACTGTTGATGCAGGATATTTCATACAACTGTCAGCAACATATCTTCCATCACCTATTCTATGAAAGTATTTCACACAAACATTCTTTATTCAGGTGAATACATTTCACAAATGCTATGACACTGCTGCACTCAATGACTAATAAAAGACTTGCAAGTTTGCTCAGGTTACAGCAGCCATATCACAGCAACAATGCCCACTAGCACACATACAAAAAGCATGACCATATGTTCTTGAGCTCAGTGGTACAAAAAATCTGTCTCCCTGTATTCTATGCTGCACTGACATCTTTACCTTGACCTTTACGCTTAATTTATGAAAATTTACATGCAAAGTTTCCTTCCACGAGACTTAGTCATAATTTTGGTACTTCTTTGGAAAGTATCAGGCTGGGGCATGAAACTGATGAGAAAATATGAATTTTACTGTTAGTGGTCCGATGCTGCACTGGATAGTTAGGGTCACTGTGGCATGTTGTGACCCACACAGACATGCTGCAGAGCATCATAACTCATCCAGCCTTTAAGTTCGCACTTCATTCCAATAGTTTACTTGTACTAAAATGAATGACAAGTTGTATAGTAGCTTTGCCAAATGCAAATTTATTTCTCCAAGTTTAAAATCACTGTCAGTGCTACAAATGTCAAAGAATTCAACGTTGTTTTACGATACTCTTGTAATAACTTGCACATCAGTCACAGCGCAAGTTCCAACAAAAACCTCACACTTGTTGCCCGGATGATAAAAAAAAGGTTCCCAGTATTTAAAACCAATAAATTTGTGATAAAATTTGCCCCAAAATATTGAAATGATGCCATTTTCTCTTCAACTCAGAATATGATAAGCAAACGCACGACTTGGCCTGTTTTAACCTTTTAAAGCCTAGTGGTAACTTTACATACGACCAGGTTTAACATTAAAAAATTCTACGTGGTGCCCACATTGCGTTTATGTGTTTTGTACGGATCTCAGAACAAACAGCAACTTTTGCCTTATAAAACTTTAAGAGACTGGTTTTTATAACCGAAGTGGAGAGTGTTTACTGCGCGGTACGCACTGAGTCTTTATATAAAACAGATACGCTTCGTCTTTAAAGGGTTAAAAACACGTCAGACCCACATTTCTATCCCTTGAACTTAACTGCAATTACCACTTTCCACTAAAAATCTGTCACAAAGTATCTGGAAGAAAAGTTTCCAAGTCAAAACATCCATGAAAAGAAGAATATTCAATTTACAAAACTTCAATGGTCATGACAGTTGAGGTGAAGCTGAAAAGAAAGCACAGTGAAGGAGAAATTGCACACAACAGAAAAACTCATAATCCTTTTAGAGATGTCTATGTGTATACTCTGTTATATCACTAAACAGTGTAGTTATCTGCTCCATATATAAGAATTCAGTGGAACACTTAATGATAATATGAATTGTACTTATGTATACAATTTTTATGCTATGACTTCTCCTATAGTCTTTTGGGTCCATAAAATATGTGAGTACGCATGCATGCATGCATACACATGAGTACACACCCTATAAGCGGCCCTGTCATAGGACAGGGTTAATACAATATTCACAACTCATTCCCCCATCTTTCATTGGGCATTTTTCCATTCAAGATGACTAACAGTCATCAAAATAACGGTTATCAAATTTTTATTTTCCTCTGAACATAGCTGAAACATGAAACACATTGCATGAAACAAAAACTCAGCTTAACTTAGCTGTTATATAACTCTTTTATTACAACATTTTTCATAAATATTCCATAATCTTGACACAACTTTTCATTCATGCTATGTATCACAAACACACACCATAACATTTTCATGGTTCCTGCCTCATGTAAGCACAACAGAAATTTGGTTCACATGCAACTGTGAAAAATTAGGAAACATTCAAATCAGATGCTCTGTTACATACTCATTTTCAAGATTTTAAGGTGAAATTAGGGATAGGTGATACAAGGTGGTCTGGCAACTATTTGTTTCATCTCTACTCATTTCTGAACCGATCCCTTTACTGGCCATTGGACAATTTTTGCATCATTCTTACTGATAATTACCTTAGCCCCCAACAAAATTAGTAACAGCATAATCAAGTACCCAATTTGAAATATACAACTCCAGACCTTCCAGTTCCTTTCAGGCATTTCTGATGCCAGACTTTACAGCAAAACTGAAAGGCAATGGAAATAATGTGCTCCCTTATTTTACACCATTGTGAACTTAAAATGCATCACACTAATGTGTGCCTATACACACTGTCCTACAGACCTCAAGCCTTCATACTAATCTGTATGCACAGAAGGGCAGTACACTGAAGAAAAATTAAAGTTTAGTCGCATTTACCAGATCTGTAATTAATCACAAAAATATTACAACTGTCTTTTTCAACAGAATATTTTATCTACTAATAACCTGGCATTCAGTGTTGAAGAGTTCTGTTTCACATGCCACTACTGAAGCAATTGCCACAAAGAATAAACTATGCAATTCCCTCAGCATTTACGTTGGTTCAACTGAATAAAAACATGTACTCTTTTTACAACATACTTTAAAATAAAAATGATTTCTTGTGCATTATCTGCACATAAAAAGAACACACAGGCAAAGGTGTAGCCACATGCTTAAATCTGCTGGACACAACTTTATAAGAACATTGTTCCACTGAAGACCACTGCATAATCATAATCTTCAATTCTCTACAACAAGCAAAAAGAAAATGGCAGATGCACAAACCCCAGGGAAAAACACCAAAGTTCAGGATGGAGAGTCTTCGTTCATAATTTTGACTCTCTCTCTCTCTCTCTCGTTCTTCCCCTATTGTCTGTCTATCTGTGGTGGTCTGTTCAACTTCATGAAAAAGACATGTGATTTAAGATGAATTAGTGGCAATCAAACGGCTTTACTATGGAAAAAGCAACAACTTGTAATTGTTTTGATGGATTTGAGTGAAAATGATGCATTCAGGGAAGTTTTCTTTGCCAAGAAGGACAATAAATCCCTTACTAAAACCTATGCTGTGCTTTCAAGGCACACAAAGCTGTTTCTGTTTAAAATAAGAAAGCATTTTAGGGACCAACTGTACTCTTTCAATTTTTTATGACAGTCATAAGTCACAACAAACAGAAGATGACCTCGCTGCAGTTATGATGACGTATGTGGGGTTGTGGACAGGGAAGAGGTACCTTTAAATCCTAGATTTGTGTGGCTTTGTTGTACTATAAGGAAGTGTTCCAAAAAGGCATTGTGATATTGTAACTGAAACATGTTTTATTTTATTGCCTTCATTTTTCAGTGTGACCTTAAGTCAGGTAGAGTGTGCTTCATAATTAGTGCATAAAAATACCAGTGGCATTCTTTGAAGTTTAAATTTAGTTCAGAGAGGAATGATGAAATAGTCAGCCATAATGACTTACAGTAGTATCTGTGGAAGTTGTGTCAGTTGCATGGAAAAGTTCATGTATGTCCTTATACAAACTAAGCTTTATTATCAATCAGTATAGCTGAAAATCAGAATTTTCAGACTGATGTTAGCGGAAACTTTCCACAACATATTTCAACAGAATGTGTGAAATAGTTCATGGGATGCATGGGGTCAGGTCAACTTAGGCTTTCATTATGGAGTTGTGTGGCAGAAAATTTGAGTAGCCTAGTCACATTTTGTAGAAGCCTCCCATGTGGAATTTCAGCAAAATCTGTGAAATGCTTTGTGGAATACATCGAAAAGTTCCTTCATAGCCTTCTATAAGCTAGGCATTGTTAAAAAATTAATACACTATGAATCAGGTTGGCTGACAACTTTCACTGGAATTCTAATGCATTCAATTCCAACAAAATCTGTGTAACAGTTATGGTTTGAACAGAAAATCCTGTGGTAGAAATCTAGAATATTGGATTCTAAGAAAATCTGTCCAGCAGTTAGGGTGTAGTAGGTACAAGATTACAAGTTGGTGGACAGACATAACCTCCGCTTAATGTTTTCTTTTTTACTTCACGTAAGCTACAGACAGGTGTCCCTGACCATGCCAGGCAGGCTTATACATGGAGCAGAGATAGAGCTCTCATTCTTAACCTTGCTATTAGATGGAGGTGAGTGGTCAACTTAGGCCTTGGCTACCGTACTCCCATGGAAGGAGCCCCCGCTACTCATTGAGTAGAAGACTGGGTAGGCCCCAGTGCCAGTCTGGATATTTTGGAGACAAAAAATCTTAGTCCCCTGCCAGAAATTGATAAAAGCTGCCCAAAAAAGCATTGAAACTGTGTCATAAAACTGTTCGTCTTGTTTATGTTTCCTAGTTTATTTTTAGTGTCCTTTAAGAATATTTTTGTAATTGTGTTGTGTTAATTGAACCATTTTTTGCAAACAAGAATGTAAAGGTGCAATCCATACCAGAATGTGCACAGAATCCCGCATTCATTGTCCCTTTCCATTTTTACTGCTCCCAGCTCTTCCAAATAGCTTTTAATGGAATTAAGTACAACTTTGATCGCTATGGAAATTGCATGTTGAAAGAGGTGCTAAAAAAGTAATGTATGGTAAATTTTACAGCCAAGAAACCAGGTTCAAGGCCAGACATGCACCCTTTATAGTACAGAAAATTGTGTTGCACATAGTATCCACATATATGTGCATAGGATGTATGGCATCAAGCATGCACAATTCCGTAGGAACAGGTCACCTGGACAGCTAACATTTGTAGAGTGACACCTATTACTTGTGGGTCCTCAGTGTGGAATATACTTATGCCACCCTTCTGCCACTATGATTTTTGATAGGCCCTAGATTTTTGAAAATTTGTGCACCCTATACTACATGACAGAAGATTCCTTCTGAAGACATGATAAATGTAACAATGTTTGAAAGAACAGGGATGGGATTTTGGTATCCAATTTTTGCAGTTCATGTGGAGCAAGAAGCAAATCACTCTTGTGATTCAAATGTACAGGTTTGCTGCTGAGAAGCAAAGTGTGATATTGGTACATACTGTGGAAAGAAGGCACAACTCAATAACAGGACCCCACAGTGACCAGTCTATGCAGGCAGTAATAATAATAATTTTATCACCTGCCTTCCTTTCATTTCCACTAATGCCTGATCACATATCCTAAGGCCCCTGAGAAGATGTCATACTCCAGCAAACCTGATTTATCAGTCAAGACATCCTTCCCTACAGTACAGCAGCCTAAAGCAAAATTAGTACTTCTATAATGAGGTGGACAGGAGAATTTGGATGTCTGAAAAGGTAATATAAAGATACACATCAAAATGATTTTTGAGTAATGGAATTTGTTCATATCTATCCTAGCCCCTTTACTTATTTCAAAATTCATTATGATCTTTGCTGATTACCTGTAGGAAACTGGATGAAATAAAAAGTCCTGGGGAAAACATGTAGCATCATTGCCCATACAATTTCTCCCTTTTCTAGGGTAGAGATGTAGGTGAACTTTATACACAAACAAATGCGCTTTGTAACCACACCATAGCTCAGGGGGTTAGGCATCAACCTGTCCCCATGGAGGCCCTTGTTCAATCCCAGGCTAATCCACGTGGGATTCATGGTAAACAAGTAGCACAGGGATATGTTTTTCTCAGAGTAGTTCACTTTCACCTGTCAGTATCATTCTACCAATGCTCCATATTCATTCATTCATTCATTCATTCATCTAGCACTGATACTACAAAATCTTAGCAACTAACAGTGTTGTTAAATAACACACTTAAAAAAAAGCAAGCTTCATCACATTTAAGAACAAGTGAATGCTTTTACATTCACCTCAAAATCACAGGCAGTACCTAAGTTTGGTCACATTTTAAAAGTTAATCCAATAACTTCCAGAGTGAATAACCATGGTGCCCCCCCCCCCCCGCCACACACATGTGCATATACACACACACACCAAATTACGCAGTTCATCACCAAAACATAAAGATAAGCATGTGTAGAATGTGATTTAGCATCATGGTGAGACAATTAACAAGCTGCAACACATGAACACTGAATTTTCTCATGAATAGGTCTTCATGGCAAAATTATTAACTAAAAACTTAATTAAAATTAATTCACAGTACCATTTTGTGTCTCACCCACTCTACTGCCCCACAGTTCTTCAGGTTCATCACATTCATTTTAGAGTGAAGTACAAATCCCAGAATGTCCATAACCTCAAGCAAATGAAACATTACTTCTCTTACCTTGCTGTATTCTGTGTGATGGTGGCCCCTGCTGTATCGAGAAGCGATTCAGACCCCCCAGACACACAGTTAGGTTGCTCGGCCATAGACGCTCTGCATGGAGTCAATCATGCCACAATCAAACTATTCCTGTCAACAAAAAGACAGCAGTTCCAGTCCACATAATGAACAATTATCAGTCATGTACCATGACTCTACAAGGTTCATCATTATCTTGTACTTACAGCCCCCTCAATATACAAATAAGTCTGCAGTAATTACATAGCAAAACCTTCAAAAATTAGATTCAGGCCACCTAAATATCTTCGTATCATAAATTAGATGTTAATGTCCCTAGGAAACTTCTTAAACTTCTATTGTCACAACCGAGACACACCGAGGAAAAGCTGCATAAAATGTACACGAACTTTTACGAACAGGACACATTCAACTGTTTGCAAGGTCACAGGAGCCTCCTGCTTAAGCCCTAATGCTCTTATGATGATAAATAACCAAATGACGAAATGATATGTAATCTACTTCTGTTCGCACCATCCCGTCGTGCCAGCCAGTCCACATTCAATCGATTATAAGTCAAAGACACTTCGGCGCTATATTCCCAATCGTCAAACGTACATATGCATTACAGTTCCTCCGGAACATGCCAGTCCTCAAATTTGGTTAATAAACTGCACACACAACACAGCCTGAAAGGGGCACTATTACAAAAAGAGTGTACGGACAAAAGGACTAAAGAGCCACCATTATTATGAACTTGCTCTTCGTTCTCCAAGGCCTTAAATAACAGCTACAAACTGCCTGAAAACAAATGTTCTGACGGCTAGGCAATAAAGCCTACCTCCTTGCGTGGTCCGAAATATGGAAGATTTTTCCACATGAAAGTTGACAAATGCAAGGCCAAACTGCAACATCAGTTCGCTTATCATTGCCCAACCTCCAGCCAAACGCTTCAAAATCACACTGATTGTGAAAAGGTTCCAGCAATGGAGCCGTGCTCCTTCAAATATAGTTCCATTATTATTTTTTATTATGAAACCGAGTGAAAGTTACAAAACTGGAAACGTCACAAATATTATCCATCAATTTTATTTTATATTTGATGGCACGGATGAGTCCACCAAGCTCCGCAAGGGTTTAAAATTACACTATTTCACAGCTGTTCACTCGCTATCAATACGCAACAAACAACATGCTTCACAACTACTGACTAGCAACATATCGATATGTGGTCGATGCCAATATAGATTAAATTCTCTACGAAATGAGACTATAAAAATTAGTGAAAATACAAACCCACTGGCAACATAGTTTTACTGGCCAAATATAATCCGCCATCGTAAGTCAGACCCATAATGTGCTTGACAATTATTTATTTTTTGCAGGCCTACACAAACTAAAAATCGATTCTTATTGCAGGTTGTAATTATCACTTATCGATACCACGTTATTTGTGAGGCTAGCGGGAAACCAAACCTCCTTTGTATATTCTCAACTGTAGATTTGTTCTATAGCGTTTGACATAGTCGAACTATTAATGGATTTTAATTTATATGAATATTTTCTAACTATTAATTTCAATTAAGAAATTCTGTATATGCACCACTCACCCCAGCATTTTTGTGTTTGATTAGCAAACCTGAATTTTCAATTTGTAGTATTCCAACACAGGAGGTTTTCTTTCTACGCGTTTCACAAATTTTAGCTTGAAATACCCCTTCAGAAACACCGGGATTATAAAAAAATGGCCTACACAATCTTATATAACTCTGAACCCCAGTTTAAACTGCCCTAGGTGAAACTAATATCCCTTTTGTCAATGCACACAATCCATATTAAATAAATATACAAAAAAATATGTGCATGTGAAACTACGAACCCATTCATCTGTTAGTCCATGTTACATAAAAAAATGAAGTTGACAGGTACAAAAATCATTTAATTTATCCATTAATATTCTCTCCAGCTCTCTCACTCTCCCCAGCATAAAAACAGTACACAAACTCTTATATATATACTGTATTAAACAATGGACAATATTTTATGTGACTTGCAAATTATGTGATGGTGTATGTCGGATAGTGTGCAGAAATTACACCTGCTTGGTTAGGCAAGGATTTTCTTGTGCAGTAATGTCTGGAAAGTAGAATTTTCCATAGACTGTGGAATGTAATCAACATTTCCATTCACAAAGCCAACACTGCCATCATCATAAAGTGAACACTGATACATTTAAAATCTAATGAACATGATATAATTAAATTACCATATCTATGAGGTATTAAATAGACTGGCGTACAGTCCCTGACGATGGCATACAAATGCTGAAACATTTCAGAGTAAATAGAGTATATTTATGTTGTAAACACTGTGTTGCCCTTGTGTTGGCTTTTTAAATGGAAGTGTAGCCCAGAGCATGAAATTGCCAACATGAAAATAGTAGTCAACATTTGTTAAATCCTGTGTATTACTGTATCAAACAACCAAATTGTAGGATGAAATCAAAAACAGCTACTACTAAATCATTACAACTGTTTGGTAACTGTAATAGCCTGCGAATCACACTTGTGAGATCTCGCAAGGAAGCATGCAATTACCTTGTACCAAAGGTTGCTACTGAACACACCCGAAGATAGTCTTTTAGACCAAAACACATCGTGTGTAATAAAGGACACTATACAAATAAATATATTGAACATGCATTGTGCTGTTCTCACTTCATTATTTTTTACAATTTTGTTGATAGTGACTGCACAATGGGATGGATCATATTAAACTCACATTAACTAAAAATTGTCCTCTTTACCCCCAATTACAAACATCCCAAAATATCCCAAGAACTGTCACCATTACATTCTCCCAACACAATAATACAAACTCATGCTTTCCAAGAAGTGTGCCTACTAAAATTTCAGAAATTCACTACAGCTTTCAAGAGTTATGGCACTTACGAACTGGTGGTTCAAGTTAAAAGGTGTGCAGTAATTCTCAAAATCACAAGTTAAATCAGTTCAAGTATACTGAATCTGATAGGTTACAAAGTTATGAACAACCTTCCAGTATGGTTTTCTCTACACCAGGCCTGCTCAACCTTTCATGTGATGTAGTCAACATTGGCACAATTTTATCTGCATGTGGGTAACTTTGGCAAAATTTCATCTGCATGTGGGCAACATGAAATTCAACACACGGAATGAAGAATGAATAAGTATACATATAATTATATGTATAATTTTAACTTTGTATACGTCTACATCACGTGCAATAAAAATATACTGATAATAATTGAAAACATAAAAAATGCAATTCACAACCTAGGCTAGGGTAGCACTACTTTTAGCACATTTTTCACAAGTAATTAGCAATGTCATGTATGCCTCCATAGATAAACAGCTCTAAAGTTATTTAAAATTGTTTCAGCATTCTATCTCAGCTTTGCCATGGAAAAAGACATTTCCTTATTTCTAACGTCCCTGCACGTAACACAGCACTGTGTTGTGGGCTACGTGTTGTCCGCAAGCTACAAGTTGAGTGGGCCTGTTCTACACTGTATTAGGCCAGGCAAGGAAGGAAAAGAGACTAAAACTGAGGTCAGGAATAATGTAAAAACATTCAAAATTCTCATTTTGCAATTTACCATTTTACAGAGTTTTTTTTCAGTTCATTTCAATCAAGTATTAGTAACACATCTCTAATATCATGCTTTTGATCTTCTGGAGTACTTCAAAATGTTTTAAAACATAATATTACAAGATCACTCACATCTTAAGAAAAAGCTTTCATAGCAAATCATTAAAACACAACTTCACTGAACTTCTTCAGAGTCACTAGATTTTCATAATATCCAACATGTTGTAAACAGATACTATAACTACCTACAACGTCTAAATCTATGAAGTAGACTTCTCCTTGGGAACAAAACGAACTACCGTCAAGGCTTGAAATTGAGTGCCACGTCATCTCACTCCTTTTCCAGCACATCTGCAGGCTAACACTTCCAGGCTATCTACATTAAGCAGACATTCCTCCACACTTTCTCAGACTTCCAACTCTAGCAGCAATGCATCTCCCTGTCTACTACAAGGGTTGGGAAATGTTTTACGCACATTCAATCTAATAGTCCAAAAACATATGATCCAACAGTTTAGTTCCCAGACTGTTTCATTAAGTCCTTACAATTACAAGAACCTTAAAAAATTGAGGTACTGTCCAGAAAGTTTTGAACAATAATGCACTGTGCAATGATTTTTAAAACAGTATTACAAAGTACCTTTTTAAAAATCATTAAACAGTGCATTATTGCTGGAAACTTCTTAGATAGTACCTCAGTTATAAAGATGCACAGTAAAAACAGCAATGTGAAGCTTAAAATACTAATTTCGGTAAACTTTGGCCTGGTGCCATAATATGATACACAAAATTATATATTAGGATACAGACTTCATGATCATATATTTCAACCACTTGTATAAAGTTCAGAAATTCTCATTATATTTGGGTTGCAACATGTATGTGCCAGAAAACAACTGCCACTATTAACAAAGAGTGTAAGGAAAAAATGTCTAATCTATGTTTTCACAGTATGGGGTGTTTTCCAGGAACACAATTGGGATGTAAATCAGTGTGCACCCTTACTGTTAAAATACCTGAACATAATCATATGTTATCATGAACCAGGAGTACCATATAAAAGCTGCTTTAGAGATTCCTGATTGATTGTTTGAAGCTGTTTAATCCCAGGTTCCTCCCTCTGAACTGTTTTGCTGGTCATTTTTAATGATTCAGTTGAATTGCTGTCAGTTCTTTTATCCTGATTTGTTGGCATAGCTGTATCGGCAGAGTTCATAAGAAACTCATACATGCCATCATCTTCAGAACCAAGTAATGTATCAACAGGAGAAGACAGTGTCAAGTGCCTTAACTTTTCAGATGGTGAATGTAAACTTTTCACAGTTGGTGACATTATCATAGTAAAAAAGTCTGTTGTTTCCACAACCAGGTCTAAATTTTCAGTTGACTTACATCTTTTGTTAGAAGACTTGCAAAAATCAGTTGGACCACAAGTGGAAATTTGAAGTTCATCCTCTGCTGACAGTTGGAAATCACTTTCTTGCAAAGATGCCAGATTCTGAGCCACCTTGTTTCCTGTGGTCAAAATACTGTTTGTATTGTTGTTACTTTTATGAGAAAATTCATCCTGTGAACCTCCAACATTCAATGAACTCACTGCTGGTTTGCAGCCTGTTGTGTTTTTCATTTTACCAGCATCAAAATTATTATTACCATCCTGCATCATACACTTACCTTCTTTGGTCTCTTGCCTGTCAGTCTTGAAGTCTGGTGTCATCATTACAACTCCTGTATCTGCCATATCTGGGGGGTTTTGAGTGTTTCTCTTCTTGTTCAATAACCCAGTTTCTTCCTTCATCTTGTGTGTATCACTTATTTGTTTCATTTTTAAGTTCTCGTTGGAGTTAGAATGAAGAACATTTGTACCGGAGGATGGTCCACCATACAAAGAACCAGATGCCAACAATATCTGACCTGTCGGGAACAATGACTGGATATCATTACCAACAATGATTGTGAACTGACTGTCATTAAACTGCTGGTGTTGACTGTGCTGCTGTAGAATGGGGAAACTGTGTGACTCATCCAATGGTCTTAGGGTGCTTGGTGGCTGCTGTGTTTCACCATTCCTGCCTGTGTCATCATTATTGGCAATTGTATGAGCAGAGGGCATCTGGAAATGCCAACAAAGTCAGCTATACTAAATAAGAATTGCATAGTATCAAAAGCAAAATGAAAGCGGAAAAAACTGAGTCATTTTTGGGCATCCAGATCAGACAGAAGAAAATAAAAATTGTGTGTGTGTGTGTGTAAATGCGCATGTACATGTGCGTGCAATGAAAGTAGTTCTTAGGGAAACAGTCATGAGGATGTGAACAGGACTGAATGGACTCTGGACTGCTGACAATGGTAGAGTTTAATATAAGTGATAGTAAATTTTCAGTTCATATTCCTGGACACAGAGTGAGTAAACAATGAAGGCAGGGAGTAGAAACAGCTGTGATGGCAGATTTCAAAACTAATATGTAACTTAAATGTAAAAATGACCCACACAATCTTCCTTTTTGCAAATGTTCTATGTCCTATATACTAACATTGCAATATAACATAGCAGGGATAATGCAAAGTCATGAAGACAAAACAATTATTAACTCTATTACATGAACTGTGGCTACCAATGCTCCAGATTCACCTAATACAAGGTATGCAATTAACAGCCCTGTGCAACAAGCTTGTTTTTACAAACTTAGTCCTACAAAATGTGTTCCACATGTTCAAAAATTTTTAATGAGTTACGTTTTTTTAACACCCTGAAGCATGGACTTCATCACAATAATATATAAAAATTCAATTTCTGTCTTACAGTAAACCATAACAAGAACTGACCACTTCATGCTGTGTAAGAAGCATACTAACCACATGAATATGTTCTGTGGTCAAAATGCAGAAGTTTTAAATGTCACAGCAGATGGCACATGTAGCAACAACTGTGCTTCAGAAAGTTACGCTAGCTGTGTTAGATGTTTGATTTCCATCAACTGTTAAGTTAATTCTTAACATCTGACACATAATCATACCTGTGAACTGCCAGGTGCTGCTTTCTGTTGGGCAACCTGCAGTAACTTTTGCACCAGGTCACTTGACTGCCTCACAACTATGCCCGGGGGCTGTGATGGACACTTATGTGTCCGCTGACTTACCTATAGGGGAAAACACAGGACAGGATATCACTCACCCACACCGATTTCCCTTCCAATGTATGATAGGACAGCCATGTAATTTTGAAATGCAATTATCAATTCCACATAAAATTCACAATATGAAGTGCAACATCAGCTTTTGGGTGTGCCAAAAAGACACCACATATCACTGTGGACAGAAAAGCATAAAGCTATTCCTATACAAGCCTGGACAGGCCCTTAGGGTTTCAGAAGGTTGAGGCTTCCAGAATCTCCAGACAATTGGCACATGATGGTGGCAAGGTTGTCAGCCCTATGGACCGGCTGCTTTTACCCCCAGGAGACATCCCTGGTACTCATTTCTGTTAGAGGCTGAGTTGACCCCAGGGCCACTGTGCAGCCAAAAGGATTAAGTTAATGAAAAATCCTTATGACCCCATATGGACTCAACCCTGTAGCACAGTGCCTCAACCAACTCCATCACCATGTACCCCAGTGTCAGTGAACAGAACCACAAAAAGCACTAGTTGGAACATCTTATCAAAAAAGATCACACTACATTGTGATTAGAAAAACTTATTGAAAGAAACCAGGAAAAAATGTATCAGCATAGTTTCACTGAAAGTCTGCCTTATACGCAGGGAGTCTTATATTTGGGTAAGTCCAGTATTTGTATAATGAATCAACCAACCATTATCACAAACCTTTGGAGAAATGTAAGAACATTGAACACATCTCAGATAATTGACAATGTTCAAAGTAAATGCATATACTCCATAAGTTTCTCAGTGACTCAGTGAGTGAGCAGTTTTGAAAGGGCTTTGCATCGATCTTCTCTGTAGCCCTGCAAACACTTTGTTAGAGAGAAACGGTAAGCAAGAATAAAACTCCGATTTTAAGCAGCAGCATGACAGGAGAGATTCCTCATGCCCCACGTCTACAAGAAAGCTGAATTTTATAAAAGGCAATATATTACACTTGTGTACACAAACTTTCTAGAGTAACTTAATGATTTCAACCAGTAGCATAAACATTATGGGGCAGTAGGCCATGTCCAGACTTTTTGACATCAAGCAGCAAAAATATGACTGCAAATAACAGAAAATGTTGCACTTTTTTTTTCAGATCCATCAATTTAGATTACCACTGTCAACATGGCTGTGTCATATCTTGCCATAATTACATCATGTACCTAATAATGTTATTTAACCACATTTACATTGCCAAGTACTTGCAACTTCTGTAAAATAAAACAAGAGAGAAGGGTTTCTGCTGTTTAAACTATTGATAACAGACAACCCAAGTAACTTGGTTCAAGTGGTAATAAGAAATCAATAAATGAACAGTCAAACACAACATGAATTTTTAACCAAACACTACATGTTTCGGCTTTATAAACAAACCATTATCAGGCTGTACAAAAAGATAAAGACTTAATTCACAAGATGCATATAGAAAATTCAAATGTGAGATCTCAGCTAGTTACATTTGGCATTCATGAAACATTATTAATATTGCAGTATCTCACTCAAAGTTACTCATATAACATACGTAACAGATCATGGCTTGTACCATTGTGGTAATGCTTCTTACTTGTATTCAGGAGACAACCAAATCAAAAACTAAGCTGGTAGTCTGACGCACCTGCTATTTATCATGGTATTACTCAGTCCTTCCTAGCAAATTCCAGGCTAATACTTTAAATTAGGCCATAACTGGTTCCTTTGACATGAATTCCAATACAGTATTCACTAATCAGTCTACCACTCATCACAATGTAGCCTAAGGAAATGGCAGGGTTGTTACGTAAACAGTAAGTAAATAACATAATGGACATGTGAGTGCTTCTGGTATGTCCAGGACTGACATTAGTTGGGATGAGGGTTTGTGAGCAAGTATGGTGTAACTGTGTAGGGAGACCCAAAATCTTAGGCTATGCTCATACCATTAGAAACGTCCTTACACTAGTGACTTCAAACTTTTTTCACACCTTATATCGAAATCTTTTGTCACATGCTGTGCACCGATATGGCATGACACCTGTATGGATCCTTCGATGAACCAAGTATGACACCCTCTGGCGGAAACATTTCCCTGAAATCACAAAATTTAACTGTGGTCTATCTCGTATGTTAACGTCTTTTGAAATCAATTCTTGTGCATAGACAATGTGCATAAGGCAAACATAGTTTGAATAAGTGCTTTGAAACTTAGTAACACAGGAAATAGCTGGCACATGACAGCTGCACAATTTTACATACCTTATGAGTGAAATATGAGGACCTGTGCTTCAAATATGAGTTATAGGACAGCAGCAGAATGAGTGAAATGTGGGTTTTTAGTAAGAGACACAACTGATGTTTGGAAACAGTAAAGGGAAGGATTGCAAGTTCAAAATATATATCAATAGTTCAAGACATTCATGACTACCAGTAAAACTTGCGAGGGGGTGGGGGCAGAACATGCGGCAGGAATAGACATCCATAGTACAATATTTTACCCACTCACAAAAGAAACACAGGTCCCAGAAAGAGAGAGACAGACCAATTCCTGGATGATAGTTGATGGAACAGGGTTTATAAATTCATGGTTTTAATGTGGGGTTTCTGATCTTAAAGGCAGAGCATAAAGTGCAAAACAAAATACTTAGGAAAGTATTTGGGCCTAAGAAGAATAAAATCTGGAAATGAAGGATATTATACAAGAAACTTCACACATGTCAATTGAGGTATTCAAATGAATGAGGTAGCAATAAGATGGGCAAATGCCTAAAATGACACAAAAATGCATACAGAATGTTGGTTGGGAAAAATCTTGAAAGTGGCCATTCGGAAGGCCGTGAAGAGGATTGGAAAGTAGCATTAAACAGAATCACCAGGAAACAGAATGCAGGGATATGAAATAAAAATGAGCTGGATCAAAAAGATGTCCAATAGTAAGTTCTGATATTAGTCATAACAACCTTAGGATTCTATTATCAGAGGTGTACTGCAGTGTGAAAATGGCATACATTGTTAAATTAAAGTGCCAAATTTTTTTAAGAGTTTCTAAACAAAATGTTTACTAAAATTTCATACTTTCCGGAGTGATAGTCATTTCTGCAGACTCTACATTAGTAACAGTCTTTCAACATATATATGCATGTGTTTGAATGCTATCAGTAATATTCTAAAGGTGTCCATGACGTGCATTTTTTAGATCAATCTATTCAATTTATTATACCAACAAACTGCACATTATTAGTTATGTAAGAGTTAAACATGTTGCTCTGACATGTTTTGGTACAACTGTACCACCTTCGGGGAGCACCACATGCCAAGTTTAAAACCAGCTGCCAATGATAAGCTATTATTTGGAAGATCCCACAGTCTGTAGTAGGTTCCATTGTTGAGGTCATATACATACAAAAGGTACAACTTGTACTGTTTTTCAAATCTTATGGTTAAAATATGACTAAAACACTTCTTACATTATAAATACAATTTATGCAAATTAAAATGATTAAACTATTAGATTTTAAAAACAGTAAGAGTTGTACCTTTATACATAAATGACATCAACAATGGAGCCTATTACAGACTGTGGAACCTTGTAAATAACAGCTTGTCCCTGGAAATTGGTTTTAAACCTGGCATATTGTGTTCCCTGAAGATGGTACACAGTACCGAAACATGTTGCAGCTACATGTTTAACACTCATATTAACTAACGATGTGCATTTGGTTGGTATAGTAAATTGAATACACTATCAGATACATTACAATCCACACTGGCCTACAATTCCTGTAAAATACTCCGTATGTCAATTTGTTATATACATCCTGACTACTTTAAGAAGCAGGCAAACATTTTAAAGAAACAGTCACCACCACAAAAATGTAAAACTCTTTAATTATTACCAACTTAACTTTTCATATCTGATTTCACTTTTCCTGTCACACAGGAAAGCATGGAAAAATAAACATCACACAGAATAATTAATGAGAACTTATCCTCTGAACTTTGTAATCTGCTTGTAAATACTCTTCCCTTAAACAATGACACAGACACACAGTTGTCATTAAGATAGCAGAAAATATAAAATTAGAAGCTGGTATTCTTTTGCTTCCTTGAAATAAAACTGCATTACTGTAAGCTAAACCGATGAATACTAGAGACAATTTATACACATGTCTACATCACTTACTTGGACTGGAAATGCTTATTTGATTCAAATACAGCTGAAATTACAGTTGGCTGTGCAATAATTTTTGGAAGTTTATTACCTATTCAATACAGAATGTGCCTTCAATTTTTGCCTACACTCATGGGTGTATTACATTTGCTGCTTTTTTCAGTGGTCACATTCTTTTATTTTCTTAATACCTGATTTTTTTACAGACCCCCCTTTCAAACAGTTTATCAAAGTATGTATTTTGTCTTGAAAAACATTAAGAAAACAAATGAAGACATAAAAGATATGAAGTAAAATAAACAACACAAAATATAAATGAATCACCAAAAACTCAGCATGTCCCTACACTGTATGTGAAAAACTTACCACTTGAAGAATATCATTTGTTAGTGGATTAACAAAACATGACAGGTTACTCGTACACACAACACTTCTCTTACACCACAACATCAAACGTTATTTGTTATGACACAAAAACAGCTGCAGTTGCATCTGAAAACAACATGCAACAAAACACAAGTTTCAATTTGTAATATTCAATGTGTACAATCACCATTTTACTTTACAAACTATAGTTGGCCCTATACAATGTAAATGTTTTAGCAGTTCTGCATCCTCAGTACCTCCCTCAAGCAGTTAATACTTCACCCTCTAGCATGTCCTTATTACCCTTAAGCTGTCTAGCCATTCTGTTCACACAAATGTTGGCAGTGACAATCACATTAGAAATTCATTAGTAATGAGCACTATGGGCTGGCTGACGTAGGCCAGAGGGTTTGGACGGGGAATAATTCACCAGCAGACAGGAGGAGCTTCGACGACTGTTACTGTAACTCTCCAGAGAATTCCCTTCTATGATCTCAATATAAATTAGTAAGATGAAAGAATAAACTACCATCAACACAACTATATTATCTGTAGTATTTATTGTATAGAGTCATATTGATAGTAATTTATTCCTTTATGTTATAAGGAACACAATAATTAAAAAAAAATTGTGGTTCAAGAAATTAGTAATTCAATGACCCAACTCACTAAATATCCAAGGGATATAATGCTCAACCTGCCCATACACAATCTCAGGGAAATTCATTCAAATGAAAGATTCTATGTAAAGAATGCAAATGAAATTATTAAAAAAAGGTTTGTCTTATCTTCACTGTTGCATGTATTTGTATATATATACCTTTGCTTTGTTACCTTTGCAGTATGATTATAATGGCTAGAAGTTAGATATACTCTGTTATCAGTTAAAATTGGAGATTATGACAAAAAATCTCGAATTTTAAACTGTCATCTTCACTGAAATCTGTGTGTGTGTCTGCATCTGTCTGTCAGTCAAAATACAGCAGCCTGTTCATCACTAAATGCAGCAGTGGTGGTATTTTATTCAGCAGGTGTGCAGTTTAGGTCCTGCTGGTCTGTCAGTTGGATGATAACTCACTAAACAAACCACAAACAAATAAATAAATATTAAGGGGAAATACCTGAGGTCTTCCTGGACAGTGGTTGAACTACCAAATGCTAGAGAGTGTCATGCACCTTAAAAAATACACACCCTGAGTAGCAAGCAAAACACAGAGGTAGGAACATGCAATTCTGTTTACACGGTGGTTTTACAGTATAAAGCAAAACAAGCAGTTTGCAGTTCAATAAGACTCATATGAATGAGAAAGTGCTGATTCTACAAAAATTTTTTAAAAGATAACCTGCATGTAACTCAGATGAACTCTAAATACTCTTCCCAGTTTCTTAAATGCAAAGTCACTAAAAACTTATTCGCCACTTCAGCGTTTTGCTACAACAGAAGCATAAATGTTAAGGCAAAATAACATTTCCTATCCCACTCAGGTATAATGAGGGACAAGAGACAACACCACATGTTCTAGATTTTAGTACAATATTAACAGCAGTTTGACGCTTCAGCTGATTCCACCCCTAGGGACAGACCCCCTGGTACCAACTACATATGAGATTTGTGGAACCTGGAACTAGTACGGACACAGTAAAGAGAAAATTCTCTGCCCCTGCTTTGATTTTTAACCTGTCATTAAACCTCTAGGCAGTCACTTTGGTGACAGCCTTCTTGTGTAAGATTTAGGTTTTCATGGTAGTGGATAACACAACTACAGTTTCAATTAATCAGCCCAGTTCTTAACAAAACTGTGACTTATACAGATACACAAAACAAAAGCCACACAGCGTGCAGCTTGTTCACTTTCCTGTCATTGTTGCCAACCTGCAGCAGCTATTGTGATTTAAAATGACACAGAGCTCACAATGATATTTAAATGATCTGGCCACATAATTCAAGTGGATGAAGCAGGATTATTGTATAGCCATCTGATATAACACTGCTATGCTTTCAATGGTAAGTGAAATAGGGAAACATTCACATGTTCCTGATGCAATTACAGCCATTAATGAGAAAATCAATTTTTTATACAATGTGCTGTTTTCAAGCTCTTAATCATCATGAAAATAATATAAGTGATATTCACTTGTAACACAAAACAATCATAACAAAGTGAACAGGCAAGGCTTTTCATTTTATCTTCTAGAACACAATCCAAATTACATACTTTTAACAGAGGGATATTAATACTCACCACATGTCTCACAGGCAAATGGTTTTTCCCCTGTGTGAATGCGCTGATGATTGTGGAGAGTAGAGAGCTCTTTAAAGGCTCTATCACATTCCGTGCATACATGTGGCTTGTCATCACTGTGATACAACAGATGCTTATGGTAAGACTGCTGGAATGTAAATGTTTTGCCACAAGTGTCACAACTATATGGTGTCTCACCAGTGTGAAGACGCTTATGCTTCTTGAGGAAATATTTTGTTGTAAATAGTTTGGAACACACATCACATTCCCATTGCTTGCCTTCATGTGTCTTCAAGTGCTGCTGCAGGTGTTGCTCCTGGAATGCAATTACATTTCAGATACCCTAAAATGACTTTCTCATTTGTGCAAAATGAAAACATTTCCAAGCTGTTGAATCAGAAGACTGGTAATCAGAAAACTATTCTATTTTCAGTTCTGATAAATTGTTGTTAGTTTCATTCATTCAATTATCATGCAGAAAAGTTATTTTATACACATATATACACATATACAGTACAATTTCACTATTCCAAACCCAATAAATCTGGAAAATTCTTTACACTGTGAATGACTGCCCCTAATAAAAGTCTACAACAATGTATGTTTGTAATAAAAACATCACAGTTAATGAAGTATGTAAAACACCAAAAACAATGCATTTGGAAAATATGCATACTGCTCTGGAGCATCACCAAATTTTTTTTTTCAATCATTTCTGAATTTTGAAACTTACAAAATGTTTAGTGAAATATCTGCCTCTGGCATAATCTTAATAGACAGCAGATGTACAAGTTGCTGTACTAATACTGTACCTGCTGCTTCTGTTGTTGGTCCTACTGTGCTGCTACTGCTACTCCTCTTCCTCCTCCTCCCCCCCCACCACCACCACCACCACCACCACCACCACCACCACCACTTATCCAATTATTGGTCAATTTATCACCTTCTTTCAAAAAAAAAATGTGACTTCCAACCAAATAAAATAATAATTTTGTTCAGGGGCCCCAAAACTGAGAACAATGACATTACCTTCTTAAATGATTTGGAACATACATGACAGCTAAACTTTCTCTCCTCTGAAGGGCTGTCAGGATCCACTCTTCTGATGAATGATCTCCCTATGATGTAAATAAACATAAGCATTACACAAAGCAAGTAATTCTGCCCATACTACACTTAAAATTCATATTTTACTCAGTATAATAAACACTGATAAGTGTAATAAGGCCATAGGTCCAAAGATTTTGTTTTAACAGCTTCAAACTTACTGGTACCAGTACATAACAGTAGTATACATGCCCTCATGGTAATTCAATGTAAAAACATGAATAAGTTTCCACAGGAATAGAATATATCACATTTTACTCTTTTGGTGTGTTGACCTATTTGGTATTGGCTGTGTACTAGTGATGATAAACAGCTTTAAGCTCTGTCCACTTTTCTTTTTAGTTAAAAGTTACAATATGTTACAAACACAGGATTCACATCAGAGCAAGTACTAAGTACCCCCTTCCCAATTCTGAAAGCACAATTTCTTACACCAAACCTCTTTGTCAACCTAAGAACTCTCACTTATTTTACTGCTGTCTGAATCACGACACAGAACATAAGGTGCTCACACCTGTATGTTGAAGTAAGGTAAAGCAATCCCATTAGGCCTGGACAGACCCTGAGGGCTCCAGGAGGTTGAGGCGCACAGATTTCCAGACAGTCAGCATATAAAGGTGGTAGGGTTGTCAGCCTTACGCACTGACCACCTTTACCCCCCATGAAATATTCCTGGTACTCAGTTCTGTTAGAGGCTGAGTTGACCCCAGGGCCACAGTGCAGCTGGAAGGATTATGTCAATGAAAAGTTCCACCGACACCATCGGGAATCAAACCCGTGACCGGCCAGCCTGTAGCAGTGATGTATGTTGAAATACCCCGTGATTAATATTTCAGAAGCAACATCTACATCATAGCATCAGCCTCAAGAGCACGTCATTGACAAACACAGCCTCCCTATTATGTGTACACTTTATGCATTTCAGGCAATGAATATATGTGTAAAAATACTTCTGATCACACCTTTCTACTAACCATACACACAACATACCTGAAACAATGCCACTGCTATGGGCAACTCTGAGATGAACCATCAAGCTACCACGCATCTTGAATGCCTTTGAACACAGATGACACGGGAACTGGTTTTTCTCACCAAATGTGTGACCTTGTTTACATCCATCTGAAGCTTCTATTCTGTGATTTGGTGTTTCACTTCTACTTTCCATACAATGAACTAGCTGATGATGTATTGCTAATATTGCTGTATCTTCAAATTCAAAACCACACATCTTACATCTTATAACTCCCTTCACTCCTTTTTCTGTTGGGATAACTTGTGCTGATTTCTCTTGTGACAGTGCAGACGATAAAACTAGGCAGTGAACTGAAGCATTCCGATGCGTTGTTTCTGATACATGCCCAGAACTGCAGTGATATGGGGGATGTGATAGCTTACTCTCCAATGAAGAAGAAATATTTCCTATTTTTGCCATCTGAGATATTTGTGGACATTCAGAAAGTGTCTGTGAAGATTTTGTTGCAGTCTGAGCTTCAACTAATTCACTATTACTCTGTGTACATTCAACTAAAGCAACACTGTTGCTCTGGCTAGTAATTGTGCATTTACAATCTCGTTTATTATTACGTGACTGCTCTTCGCATACTGAATTCACCTCTGATTTTTCAGGATCATATTTCTTTATTGCTTCACTAGTGTCAGAAACAATTTTACAACTCTGCTTATCATTTAAATTTTCCATTCTTAGTTTATCTTCAGTTATCATTTCCTTGGACCAACATCCTGTTGATCCTGGTATAGTTTTTCGGCTTATACTAGAAGCTAAATTAGTATGGTCATTTGAATTAGGATATTCTGTAATATCTTTTCCCTTAGTATTGAAATCTACCTTAGAAGACATTAGAAGTCTGTTGGTGCGTGAGGGTGAAGAAGACTGTTGATTTAATGGTGCAGTGGCATTCCTAAAAGATGATATTTCAATGGGAACAGTGCTGTTGTTTGCCTCACGCTGGTGTTGGACTGAATGACTGAAGAGATGAATTGTAAACTTGTCGAGACCAAACAGAATATCATGACATACAGGGCACACAACTTGACGGGTAGCAGCGCTGATAAGCCCATAACATAACGAGTCAATAGTTTGGAACCCTGGTTGAGAACACAGTGGACATGTGAGAAATGAAGAAGACATTTTGAGCAAGACAGAGGCAGATTCTGGAACAAAAACAAGGAATCAAAAAAAAAATGTGAGGTTTTCATTATTTAGTCTTCTGGGATCTGACAGCATGCAGGCTGCTAGAAATTACCAGCATGTCAGAGAAGCCTGCTGCCTCCATCTTTAGGGTAGTCTACACTGAAGATGGAGGTAGCTGGTTCCTCTGGAACACAGGTAAATTACCACTAGACTATATGGTGTCACATCGCAAAGCACAGTAATGTTAACTGTCATGCACACAATATGTGAGTAACCTCTGTAGCTGAAATAAGCCGAAGTCCAAGTCAACTGATTTCAGCTTCACAGTTGTGTGTATAGTTATGTTCATACACAGGTTTGAATCATTTTCTTAATACAAATCAAATGTATCAGTGTTTGAGGTAATATATTTAACATAAGTACTGTTAAAATCATAGACAAGTTAACCGACAAGAGCACATGAAACTAAGCACCACACAAACTGCAGTGCTATGTATCAGGCCATTTAATTGATAATGACTACAGCAATCACATACACATTTGAAAATTTTTCATGTATGTTCATATTTCCGAACTTTATCTTTAACTGTACATGTTTCAGTATTTCATCATACATCTTTCCATGGAATACATTTTCAGACCTGTAATTAATATCATTTATGCCACTGTTCTTATACAGGATATGTAATTTAACAGTAGACTAGTTTCTGTCAGCGGTTAGTTACAGCAAGTTTGGCACCTACCATATTGCTATAGAAAGCCTGTTGTGACAGCCTATGAAAACCATTCTACTCTTAAATTACATACTTTGGATTACAGCTTCAAATGTTTTCATCCAGGAAATTAAACATCATACTACACATAAATAAAAACAATAACATCATATAAATTACGTTTCTTAGTGGGTTCAGAGAACTCACCATGTATTACTTGGTGAGTGGGTGTTACTGCAAATAATTAACATTACAGATTTTATAATTTGATATAAGTTACTGGTTATGTAAACATGTATTTTATAATAGTCACAATTACCCTTAAAAGTGATTAACAGATCCCAGAAACTAGCGCTACTCCTTTCACTATTTTGACAACAGCACAGTAACAAGAATCAACATAAATCATAAGAACTAAATTCTGTTTCATTTCTGGTGTTGTACAGCTTTAAAATGTTATTCTGAAGTGCATCACTTAATAATATTACGAATTATGTACAACCAGACGTAGTCAAAATACTGATGTGTCACTGATGCTAGTATTAGTTTGCCTTTCCTTTTCTTTCACATGATGTGACAGAAATAAAACAGCTAGGCAAGACTTTTAAAAATAGAACAAGGAACAGACCAGCTGTCTGCATGCTGGGATGGGAATGGGAGACTGCAGTACTAACTACGTGAAAAATATTAACACCAGAGGCAGCCATTAAAGTTACGAATGGTTGGACCGGAATCTCGGACATAATTTGATCACACAGACAACAGGTCCAGTTCATATGATACACATTAAACACACACAGAACACAAAACAAAAACTAGAAATGTGTGTTATGTCACTTTTAATTTCCACAAGAAATAAGATTTAAACCTATTTTGTTGACAAGATTAATACATTATATTTGAATGTGTGCCCCAGGATTTGGCAGTTCTGCTTTACTTCCTACACTTCTATGCCATTGCCCCACGCTTTCCATATGTTTATCGTTAGGTTTGTTTTGTTTCTGTAGTGTTTACTCCGCTCCTCCATAGTTTCACAGTGCTACCAATTGGATTTAGATTCTTTGCAGTTCTCTTCTATGTCCCCTTAAATATTCAGATTAAAATTAGTTACTTACAGGGTGAATTCTGTGGAAATTTGCATTTAGCAAACCCGCAATCTGAATTTTGGCTGAAATTATTCATGAACTTCTGCGGTCCTGGCAAGCAAATACTGGGCTTGTAAACCAAAACAAGCCACCTGTGGCCCTTCCTGTTTCTCCCACTCCGTAATTCAAAGAATACTGTTTTCATGCTACATAGCCTCCACAGTTGATACACTGTGAGCAAACTGTACTCTCCGTAACCATCTGCAATTACCTAGCATTTCATGTTATTTCTCGACTGGTTCTCCAATTCTTATTCATTGCCTGCTCTTGAAACCCCCTTTCGGCCTTGGCGCAATAAAAACCTTCTCCCATGCAGGTCACCCTAACCTCTCCGCACACCGTTAATGTAAACACGCAACGTACACTCATCCCAAGTATCTACAACAACAGACAGGCATCAGTTATTACAATAGCCATTGAATTAATTTCCCTACACGGTGGGACGACATTCCCCCGCGGACTGTGAATTGTAAAAACAGAATTTTGATGATGTAGAATACATGACCGATGAAAGGGGCATGTCATCAACCGTCACGTCATTCAAACACCTCTATAGTGAGCGCTTTAACCGTCAAATAAAACCGTATTATTACATCGATTTGCCACGGCCATTTTTAAGGCCCGATTCACACTACAGGGACAGTCACGTTCCAATCAAGGGTCGATCAGTCACTGTCCCCCACTAGTGATCACGTTCAAGGTAGAGCATGATCTTGAACAAATTCATTCAAATACGGGAAAGAATATTTTACCTTAACTGTATGTGGACTGTGAGTGTATTCATTGTGAGATTCGGGCCTCAATGTTTCTGAAATGTTGGAAGTGTCTGACTGAATATTCTCTGTCTGATCATTTGCCTGGTGACTACATGGCCGATGGGCCACATTCAAGCTTCGAGAAAAGCAGACTGACCACAAAGAGATCCACGACAGTACACTTACAAGAATAAACACCATAGCCCTGTTTCACTTAATGGCCGCAGAAGGTTCCATTAGGACATTTTGTTAGTCCTGGTGTTTAAAAATGTTTCACTTTCCCAATTATCATCCATTAACTTCATTAGCAGAACTGGAATAACTACGTAGACATTTCATTTCTGAACTAAGCAGACACTTAGACCAACAGAAGAGCCTGGGGGAATGACGACAAATATTATGAAGCAAACAAATGCAGTAGTAACGACAACTGACAGCAGCACCTTGGAATAGCCTTGTTATGAACAAGATTGCAAATGCTGTGTTCCGTAACGTAACACAGACTTTACCAAAGAGTTCTTTACTTTCAAAATGTCATACAGTTTCACCATACACGCGTCAGTGTAATTTCAATTATGTCCCGAAGAAAAGTAAAGGCTTTCTTTTTTTACTTATAAAAAATGCCCAAATAGTAACCTGGAACTCCACAGACGGTGTCTACCAGCGTCTATCCCATTTCCCATCTTGCTTAAACCTAATCTGCTCCTACTTCCGACTCTTCGGTGTATTTTCTTTATGACTTTTTTTCTGATTTGCCTAATTATTTAATCATTTAACGACACTTGCTTAAATATACGTGTCCCACAATACAAAGTGTGGGAATTGATTGTAAAAGTGGTAGTAGTGGCGTAGCTAGGTTTTGGCGCCCGGGGAAAGTAAACACAATGGCTGCCCCTAACAGAAATTATGAATTTTCAAAGATTGCAATCTTTGATCGAACTTCCTTTTATTTTGCTCAATAATTTAAAATTGTTAAGAACAAAGAGTCAAATTATTGCATTTCGAAAATTAATTTTTCGCTCCATTTCACTGCCCATTGGAGTCTGTCAGAGGAGGTCACTGCACAATTCACCCCCCCCCCCTCCGCCCCAAGTACGCCACTGTGTTGAAGAGATAGTCACAGCCTATTTTACGGTATTATCATCACAGTTTTCCCTCAAGTCACTGAGAAAAATCATGAAACATCTTATTCAGAACCCCTGATCTCGGAGACGAAAGGTCTAGGAGTGCTAACTTATCACACCACGTCTCAAAATGTGAACCTGATTTAAACTGATATTGACAGAGTCAAGCGGCAGACTTTGATAATGATGGTCAACATTTGGATTCCATAAAACCTGCTCATCTGGTGATCATACGAACAGATCTCTCCTTCATCCAAACCACAACTTCACCCACACGATTTATTTAAAATCCATCAAAGCCTACTGTAACACCATCCTCCCATACATGCTTAGGTCTTCCACGCAGCCCTTCTTTCCAGTTTTTTTAAAATAAAATTTTCTTTTCTTTTCTTTCCTTTTCTTTTCGATTTTCCCCATGTGTAAGGTACGTCCCACCCATCTCATACCTCTCCATTTAATTGTCCTAATAATGTTCTGTGAGGAGAACAAGTTCTGTGAAAATACTTCCTATAATTCCTTATTTGCTGTCAGGTGCAAATATTCTTCTCAGCACTCTGAAAAACGCTCATGCATATTCACAAAATATGTTTAGATAACGTTTTGAATTCTTATTACGAAAGAGTATTGGAACGCGGACAGCAGATTGTTTATTGTGACGCAGAAAAAGTTCCATATTTGGACTTATTTCTTAAGTTTATTTCTGCAGTACAGCACTAACAATATTTAACTCCCGAGAATTGTAATAGTTGTAGTTGCAGCGTTTTGAATTCAAAAGATCATGCAAACTCGAGAACACAAAACCAGAGGAGTTCAAACAGAACTCATACGCCGTACAATATCATACCATTACACAATATTTTGATCACAAAAATATTTTGTTCTTAATGGTAGACTTGGGTAGGATTAATGTAAGTTGATGATTCAAAAATAAAATGCATTCTTATGGGTTACACTGCTGGACTGGCACGTAGACGGTCATACGATCGAATACTAGTTGAACCAGAAGTCTTTATTGTTTGCAGTTGTGAATAAATTACAGACTGTAATTGGCATTATTATTATTATTATTATTATTATTATTAATGATCAGATTCCAGCAGAATTGATTAAAGCAGGGGGTAGGATTATTCGGTCTGAAATCCATAAACTTATTATTTCTATTTGGAATAACGAGGAATTGCCTGAGGAATGGAAGGAGTCAGTCATTGTGCCTATTTATAAGAAGGGTGATAAAACAGATTGTAGTAACTATCGAGGCATATCACTTTTGTCGACTACGAACAAAATTCTATCCAACATTCTTTTGTCAAGGTTAACTCCATATGCAGAGGAAATTATTGGGGATCATCAGTGTGGATTTCGACGTAACAGGCCAACTACTGATCATATATTCAGCATTCGTCAAATACTTGAGAAAAAATGGGAATACAATGAGGCAGTGCATCAGCTATTTATAGACTTCAAGAAAGCCTATGATTCAGTTAGGAGGGAGGTCTTGTATAATATTCTCTTTGAGTTCGGTATCCCCAGGAAACTAGTAAGGTTAACAAAAATGTGTCTAAGTGAAACGTATAGCAGAGTTCGGGTAGGCAAACATCTGTCTGACACGTTTCCTATTAAGAATGGCTTGAAACAAGGAGATGCTCTGTCGCCATTGCTTTTCAACTTTGCTTTAGAATATGCCATTAGGAGCGTTCAGGCAAACCAGGAGGGCTTGAAATTGAATGGTACACATCAGCTTCTGGTTTATGCTGATGATGTTAATATATTGGGCGGAAGCATACATAGTATAAAGAAAAATGCAGAAGATTTAATGATTGCTAGTAAGGAGATTGGTCTATAAGTAAATGCTGAGAAAACTAAGTACATGGTCATGTCTCGAAATCAGAATGCAGGATACAATCACAACATAATTATAGATAATAAATCCTTTGAAAGGGTGGAAGAATTCAAATATTTGGGAGCAACCCTAACGAATCGAAACTCCATTCATGAAGAAATTATGAGCAGATTGAAGTCGGGGAATGCTTGCTATCATTCGGTGCAGAATCTTTTGTCTTCCAGGTTACTATCCAAAAGCACAAAGATTAGGGTATACAGAACTATAATTTTACCTGTTGTTCTGTATGGATGTGAAACTTGGTCTCTCACACTGAGTGAGGAACAAAGATTGAGGGCGTTATATATTTACGAAAGGAATTTCAGATAACTATTTTCGGCAGTGCTTCCAGGAGCACTACATCCGGCTTACTATCCGCGCCTATTTTTTTATTTCTCCAGCTTTCATCTTGTTTAGTAAATATATTTTCTTTTCTGTCTGCGACTGAGTTGCGCACCAACCAGCAAAGTTCAGGCCACATATTTTCCTTTCTTTTACAGCCTGAGTCCGGTCGTTGACTGTCGGACTTGTTGCAATAGTTTGCAGAAATCTGGGTGATTTTGACGTCTCTGATTTCGTTTGTGTCAGCACATGACGTCGTTTTCCCGCATCAACCTAACGACCAGCCATTGTGGCGTAACCTAAAAAACTCAGCACAAAATCGACGGACGTGTGCAAACCAATATATTGCGCAGTTCAATGCTTTAAATTCAGCTGAAACAGTGGTTACCAAACCGTGGGCAGCAAGTTTATTCCAACGGGGTCGCAATATTGTACCAAGGGCCCCGAGAATTCACATTACTGCGCAGCAATCCTTGTTTGATTTCCTCTGCTATCCCTTACTACTACGATTAACAAAATGTAAAATCATTTACAGTTGGTCTGGGATTTTAAGAGTTTTTTCGTCCCTACACATTTTCTGAAATAAGGGATCCTAGAAGTACAACTATTCACATGTTGGGGTCCGCGACTTTTTTTACGTGCTCGGAAAGGCTGAAAACCACTGAGCTAAAACAAAGGTAGGTGACAGGTTATTATGTAGGCGTAAAGATTCATAGACGCCAAATGTGTATTCACTCTTTTTGTTACAGGCTGGTGAATAAATTAACCTTTTAAAGACGAAGCGTATCTGTTTTATATAAGGACTCAGTGCGTACCGCGCTGTAAACACTCTCCGCTTCGGTTATAAAAACCAGTCCCTTAATGTTTTATAAGGCAAAAGTTGCTGTTTGTTCTGAGATCCGTACAAAACACATAAACGCAATGTGGGCACCACGTAGAATTTTTTAATGTTAAACCTGGTGGTACGTAAAGTTACCGCTAGGCTTTAAAAGGTTAAATCCGGCCAGTGACAATGCTACTATGTTATTAATAACACGCCCCTTTGTTAATCTTACAGCTCCCAACCAGAAAACATCACACTCCACATTTCGCTGAACACAAAATATTCCTTGACCCCATGAAGTACAGTGGGCCTACATTCTGTTACAACACGGATTTTAGAGAATCGACCCGCATACAATTAACAGGTGCATATGAATGTAAAACATGGCTTTTTCTGGCCAAAAAAAAAAATACAGGCTACACCAAGGGTGTTTTAACGAAGCACTGAAAAATATATTTGGATTGAGGACAGACGAAGTAAGAAACGGGCTCAGAAAATTACACAGTGATGGCCGTCTTTATTCGTAAACGTACTTTTCATTTGATATAGTCAAGGTGATACGAGAAAGAAGGAAGACAAAGGCGAGGTATGTAACACGCACTAGAAAACAAGAAATATACTCAACACATTAACTGCGATGTCTCAATGTAAGTGACAACTTGGAAAACACGCGAAAGAGAGGAAAACATTAAAATTTAACTTACGCAAATAGCGTGACAGTTTCCTAGATCATCTGGTCCAGGATAAGGTCCATTACTTGCTGTGGTGATCAGAGCGACAGTCCTTAGTGTTCAATATGCAAGGAATTTGTTTACTAGCTTGCTGAGAGCAAAACCTTGGGCCTAACCCAACAATTTGTCAACTTTCGAAACTTTATGACTACAGGCAGTTTCCGAGTTACGTTATATGCGGCTTAGGTAAACTCGGACTTACGTACATTATCCTTATGAATTAATATTATATACATATCAATATCATTAATTATTAATGTTGTAATTATTACACTTATTTTACTTTGTGTGTTTCATATGAAAGACCTGTACTCATCACCAAATATTACTCGGGTTATCACATCGAAAAGAATGAGATGGGCGCGGCATGCAGCACGTATGGTGGAAAAGAGAGGTGCATACAGGATTTTGGTGGGGACATCTGAGGGAAGGAGACCACTTGGGAGACCTAGGCATAGATGGGAGGACAATATTAAAATAATCTTCAAGAAGTGGGATGGGGTGCATGGACTGGATTGAGCTAGCTCAGGATAGGGACAGGTGGCGGGCTCTTGTGAATGCGGTAATGAACCTCCGGGTTCCATAAAATGCGGGGAATTTCTTGACTAGCTGAAAAACTGTTAGCTTCTCAAGAAGGCCTCTGCTCCATGCAGTGAGTTAGTTTCATATGAAAACTGATAGAAATAACATTTTAAACATGCACACTGAAAATGTAAATCGTATACATAACCGACGAAGTGCGATAAATATGCGGGGATGGGGTCAAATCCGATTTGCGTAAATTCCGCGTTACGTAAAAGTTTCAGGAACAGAACCCTTAAGTAATTCGGAAACTGTCTGTAATTAAATAACACAAAACATCTTGACTTGTAGCAAAACTACTAAACTGAAAGAAAACACACTGCAGACTGGAAGTAGATCCCTCTAGCAACCAGAAGAAAGTCCACGCTGTGGTTACGTTTTACTCATTAACGACTAATTGATAAACCGACTTGTATTCAAGTTCATTATCGTAGAATTGTACTGGGTATTTGCGAGTCAACGCATTGAATTATTCACGCCCAGAATTAAATGACCTTTTCTAAATACCGTTAGTGGCACTTCCACCACACCAGATATACATAATGGTCTTTGCCATTTCAAACGCAGAAAAAGAGATCACCTGTTAAATAGACTTTAATTCCCAGTATACTATGTGATTATATTTAATCAATGAACATACAGAAAAGGAATGCCAATTTTTTTGATAATGGCGGAAAATCATCACATAACTATCATACATGTAAATTACGCACATAACGCCTTTGACTTTCACCAGGTGACTTTTCGCAACACCAGAGTTGCTAACATCACCCGAAAGATTGGATGTCCCGAAGACAACGGAAAGAGGAGCATCCTAACCCTTTCATCCCTTAACGTCAAGGAACTCACATAATATTCCAATTAATCACCTGATTATACAAAGTAAAGTAAAGTTCACCCTATTACAGGTCATGACGGCCGAGAGAGGGAATAGAGACATAGCTCTACTCTTTCTCTAAACTCGATGGTAGATGGGGGTGTGTGGTCAACGCCACGCCCCGGCTGCTTTATTACCGGGAAAGAGACCCGGTACCCATTGAAAAGGCGGCTGGGTGAGCCCCAGGGCCGGTCTGGACGGGTGCGGAATATGTCGCTCCCACGGGGACTCAATCTCCGAACCGTGCATCCAGTAGCGGGTCCCTGTACGGACTACACTAACCCCATTATACAGAGTGGAAAGTTCAAATTGTGGATTATGTAACTTTCTCCCACAGAGGATTTCGGTTTCGGATACACACGACTCGGCTGATTTTTTGCCCCCATTCGTAACAAGTGGATTATTTAACTTGCGAAATCGACCCACATTGCCACTTACATGTTACAGTCAGCATACTTAAAACGCTATCCCTCAGCAAGAAAAAAGAATGTAATCGTAATAAAGTGTTGGAAGAACACGGGAGAAGCACTTTAAATACCAGACTTTTGACAGATAAATTTTGTTGAATTTGCAATTCTTGACTGTACATTGTCTCGGCTGTCTGCACAGTTAACACGCTACCACGACAACAGCAAGATGAAGACTTTTGAACGCGCCATCATACTGATTGCTGCAGGATACATAAGTTACAGGTAGATTTTCCGAACGTTTTCAAAATTTACTTTATCATTCATTTATTAGCATGGGTGTTGCCAGTTCGTTAATGATTTCCGATATTACCTCGACAATAAATCATTCCGGCGTAAGAAATCACGATTACTTCGTGCGTCCTTTGCGTTCACGTTGATAAACGTATTTCTGGTCAACAGTTCAATTTGAACATAAATTCAGTAACATCTTCTCAGTACAGTAATTAAGGTTTGGGTTCTTTATTTACGGCTGTGAAGATTCGCACTGTCGCACTCCAAGGTACAATACCATACAGTTTTGTGGGTGGCTACAGACATTTCGGAGAAACATACTGCATCCAGCTTCAAGTAGAAAATACTTGTACACTGAAGCTGTATGTTCACCCGAAATACTGTTCCCCAGCTACAAACCTATAGGACGTCACAACCCAGAGGAGCATGATATTAAGTCTGCGTGAATCTTCTGGCAATGTACAAACCTCTCATCTTATATTTAGCATGTATCATGGTTTCAAATGAGTGAAAAACAGTGACATCAACAGTCCAATTTTTACATCACACGTAATAATAAACAGTGACATTATTTTCACTGAAATCATACTACAAAATAATCTTTTGCTTCCCCACCAACATTTAAAGCACTGTCAACAAAATACAGTCCAAGTGTTCTTTTGTATGACACCATTTTAATTTTGTAATTACATCATAGTTATAACGTAAGTGTACAAAGAAACACAGTTCAAATATATTTTTCCACAAACTTATTATGCTGCTGTTGGACAGTTAGAAAGTATTATCAAGCCAGATCCAGCCCATGCGCTCATTCTTGCCCACAATATATTGTTCTCTGTTTCAGTTCCAGTGATGAAGTCTCTAATTCATTAGACTTCCACCCTCTCATTCCTCCTATTCTTGGAAATACTCTGCCACCCATGGAATCAGTTCCTTGTGTGTGCGGAGTGTTCTTGAGTGGACAGTTTGTCAAGGGAAGCCACAATCCACCAAAAGGCAATGCTGCACTTCTCCATGAGCAACCAGAACCCTTACCATGTAACCCATTTGGCAACAAGCAGTGCATTAATAAATGCCTGGATCTTGTGAGTATAACTCAATGAAATACTACTACAATTATGAAAGTGTTCATTTTCATACTGTACACAGTTCTAAAAACAAGAATTCTTTATAGACATACGTGTATTAAGATCACACAAAAAAATCCCTAGACTACTACAAGTTTTTGCAAAATTCTCATATTTTGATTCAGTCTCCAAGTTTAAGTAACCCCCTACACTTTAAAGTCAACCTGACATACATCTAAAGACTCAATATGTACTGCACAGTAAATACTCCATGTCTTGGTCATAAAAACCTGTCAGTTAATGCTGTACAGAGAAACCACACAAAGCACATACACTACACAAGCAAAATGTGGAATGTTAATATTAAACTTGGTGGTACATAAAGTAACAACTAGGCTCCAAAGCATTAAACAACACCCTTTGGATAAAGACTGCAGATAATAATTGTGAAACATATGAAAGGAATCAGCCATCATATTATGGCACTGTCTTTGGTCACTGATGCAAATGCTGAAAACCTCATTATATCGGCATTATGTTGACCATTGCCTACTATATGCCATGCACATAACATTTTGGGAGGTGGCTCTACACCAATTTTATGGTGATTATTTCCTTATGTCAAGATTAGTGGCCATGTTTGGAAACAACTCCAAGACACTCTGGACACTCTGGCAGTATGCTACCTACATGATCACTGTAACATCTGTCTGTCACTGTATAATGACAACCACCTAGCTCCCAAAATGTTACACATACCAGATATTCACCATGGTCAACATAATACTGGTATAACAAACCAACAGACCTTTTCAGGATCACAACAATTTATAAGATAGCCAGCCTCCAGCATTAGAATTTAACCCAGAACCTACTCAATACAGATAAGGAGTGCTAATTAGTCAAGCAAAATATTAAATGCCTGTTTCATGTGTGTAACTCACTCATTACTTGCAAGACTTGCTGCTTTTGTAGCAGTGACTATAACAATTAGTCTCCTAAGTGTGGCATGGTATAGTCTGGTACTTGCATACCAGTATTTCAGAGGAACCTATTGCATCCAACATTTAAGCTAACCCAGATGACAGAATCAGCAGGTTCCTCTGAAATGTTGGTACCCATCAACCAGAAGACATGGCATCATACCTCAAGAGACAGAAATCTTTCATTACTGAGTACTTATCTGTGTTCATCTATTAGAATCTTTACGGTGACAATGGCTGGTGGTGATACAGAAAAAAACACTGTCATGGTGCACATACAGTTTTTAATATACATTACTAAATCTCCTATGTGTTCTGATCAACAAAGAAGACTATCAGGGAAACCTTTAAGGTTCAAAAAGGGACAATGCCAAGGCTTACATTAGATGACGCACAGTCACAACATTATAAAATACTTACTATGTACTTCACGTTAAAATATATAGTGCTTTAACAGCCTATTCTTATACATCTTGTAGACTTAACATTGTCAAAATTATTAATATTTCAGTTTGTCACTCCTAAACTGTCAATATATAATTATTAGTGAACCTTCCGAAGGTTCTAATAATCCCTACATCATTGCAGTTAATGCTGTTACGCATAGTTCATTACAGGTATTCATAAGACTGTCTTCATTATTCTTTATCTGTATGTATTTTGCTAAAGATATCAGATATTACAACCCTGTAGTGCCCTCATGACATATCACACTTGCTGGTTTTCCTTTTATAAATAAAATCTGGTGCAGCTCAGCATGCACTAATGAATGGATCTCGTGATGGTTGTACTTGTGTATTTTCCTCTAAGCAGTCAGTTTTCCCCTAACAATCATCTACTCCCTGGGGCTGCAGAACTAGTCCTACTTGAGGCTACACTCTAAAGCATGGGTCACCAACCTGCAGCCTGAGGCCAAATTTCAGCTTGTGTATGTAATAGACAAATGACACAATGATTTTGGTGGTTAGGTCTACTACTTATTGTTATTTTTTTCCATGTGTGGCCCACAAACCAGCCCACAATAACAAGTGTGGTCCTTACCATAAAAAGGTCCAATCCACATGCTCTAAAGGTACTCAGTCTCACCCCACCCATAAAATAACAAAAGTTTTTAAGGCTAAGAATGAGTAGAGAGTTACCCCCATTCCCCCTTGAAAATTCCTTGGGCTGGTGCTTCGGCACAGCGACAAATTTCTTTCATATCTGATCAATATCAAAGTAGCATAAATTTTTTGAACTATGGTCTGAGCCATTCAGCTGTTCCTTTCTCACTAACTTTTGATTTAACATTAACTGTTACTGGCACTACAATCTAAATGCAAAAACTAAGCAGTAATAAAAACACAGTTATAATATTCTACACAAATACTTCCCAGTGTAAAAACAATTTTGTGAGCTGTTGATGCATAATTTAAAAATATGTGTGCAAGAAATCTACAACACAGTCATTACCTTCTTCTTCCCAGATTGTGAGACATCTACCGAACAGTGCAGCAATCTTATGTGGTTCAATCGACAGAGACTGCTATAGGGAACGGGTGAGTAAAGAACTAAATATTTTTAAACACACAGCGCCCAGAAGAGCACTGCAAATATCAGTCACAGAAGTACTGTAAACTTCCTTTTCAATAACAATACAAGCACGGCATTAACGCTTAAATTTTTAAGGGCAGAATAACGCTGCCTATAGTTTAATAAAACTTTTATCACATGCATAAGTTAAATATTTGAATGGAAGGTTCACTGTAGAGGATGAATTCATAAGGATGTATAAGGAAGTTGCAATTAACCATTTCAAGGGATTATCCCAGCATTTGGCCAGATGAAGCAAACTACAAATTCACATCCTGTTGAAACATGGTAAGATGGTCTTTTAACTGACACTGTCAAATTAGCAAGAGCAAAATGGGAGAAACTGGAATTTCTATATGACACCAGCATATCTCATTTAAAGAAAAGGGTTAAAAATCCACTTCACTGGCCTCAGAAATACTGAAGGATCAAAATGTGTCCCTTATGGAGTGCACAACTACTGGTCAGCTACACTTTGTAAGGTGATGCCTAATATTTGTGGGTCATCATTATAAAACTTGTTTTATGTCACACTTCTGCTGCCTACAGTTTCAATGTGGCTGCTAGATTTTTGGAAAATTCGTGCACCCATGCTTTAAAAGCCACAGGTTTAAAAAAAAAGCATACCTGGCTTTCATGTATTTACCTTCACCACAAAATCAACAATAATATTAGACTTGTTATACAAAAACATGGAAATCCTGACACCATGAAAGTATCAGATTTGCCATTCACACTCATGTCTATATGCCTACATTCAAAAAATGTTCTCTTGCACTGTCTCTACACCATAAAAATACTGTTTTGTTTTTCTGAGGAGTTTTATGTCCTCATGGATGAAAACATAAACACAATGAACACAGACACAAAATATATCAGGAATTTGTGTAGAAGTCACTTTAAAACTAAAAGCAGAAAAAAACATTGATGTTCATGTCTCATCATCACAATGGAAGACAAACTGAAGCCAATGAACACAATGAACCATCTTATGTGTGAGGTTATGGAGCTATGATTAATCCTGACAAAAATAGAAGGCAGACACTACAAGTGCAGCAGTACTCTTCACTTGAAGTTGCGGCAGTCTCATCACCACAGATGCTAGCACCCAGGGAAGTGACTGTGAACAACACAAAGGCAGTCCCCCAACCCAGCTGCCAAACAGCCTCCCTAGACAATAAAATACTGCACTAACACCACATCTCCAACCCCAAAAAAAGTGCTTTCAATTACATATCCTTATGTAAAAAAACTGTGGTAACCACATGTGTAATGCATCCTTCTCCAGGCCTACCTGTTTATCAAGAACTGCAATGACACCTGGATTAACACAAATCTGTCTGCTGGGAGGGAATACTGCTGCAAGGATGGCATATCATACAAATGTTCCAGTCTGTCCTAGGCTCGTCTCTTTTGAACACACCAACAATGACATACGACAATTTGGTAACCTACATTTTCAGTACAAAATTCAGTCTGTAATGTTATATTTCACTTGTGACATAAACCTTCTTGCGAATATAACAATAAACTAAACTTACCCACAATGGAACCTGATGGTTCAACACCAACGGCACAGAGTTTTACTAGTGGACCTTATCTGTGTCACTTAAACCCAATCCACATATGCATAAACTGCCTTCATGAGACAATTTTAACACTATACTTCATCTCCTTCCTGGATCTCCTAAGTGATCAATATCTCCCGACCAAAACTGAATGGTATATGTATTTGCTGTACATCCTATAAGTTATAGCATATGTCCAACCCATCCTAATCTCCTTGAGCTGGTCATTCTAACAAAACAAAGTGAAACAGTATAATTTTCTTTCCTCTGAAGGAGTGGTACCACCTGGCCCATTATGCAGTGTTCAAACTCACAATGTCATAAAACAATTCTTTAACTTTGTGGAGTCTAATTCTTAGTTAAGCCTCTGAAGACTGACACTGAACCAAATTACACATAAAAATTTAGTTCCTGCTTCACAGAGAACACATACTATCCACATTAGAAAGACCAACAGTTGAGGGTGTTTAATGAAATAATCGATACTTAGTGTCAGAAACATGTGAAACACAAATACACGCCATAAGAAAATGCCAAGTTCTCACAGAGAGAGAGAGAGACAAAGAGAGATGGAGAGAATCTCCAGGTGTACAGTTCATATACAAATAGCAAACTACAACTCCATTTAACCAGAAAAATTTTTACTTAGAATCAGCTTTGCTTCTCCATGTAAAACAGTTACCTTATTTTTCCTGTCAACAGTGCAACTAAACTTGCAAGCTATGAGTTTTCTTACTGAAGTTACCTCTACAGTAACTACCACCTGTTCACCTACATAGCATGGGTTTGGGAAGTGTAATATCTGTGAAACAACCATGGTACCTGGACCAGGCAACTTGGTTCCAATCACACCAGAAATAAGTCCATTAAGTAACGCACCATGCACAATGGCTGAACTATCCGATGCTCTAGGTGGTGTTTTGTGTATCGGATTGTGATCACCAGTCAGTCTGGAAAAGATATTCACATCTTCTTGTGTCACACATTTTATCTCACTAACTTTGTCTCCTTCTCTGACAGGAACTTTCTTTTCATCCTGCACTGTATTAACTTTTCTGTTAGCACAGGGAGTCTCCGTATCATATTCATCAAGTCCTGAAGCTACATTCCACAAAATGGGTCTAGTCGTAGTGATACAACACTTCCTGCACACGTTAGCACTCCAAAAATTAATTACATCATTAACACAATATTTCTGGCTACATGTATTTAACGAACGGCAGCAAAATGAGTTCATGAACATTAGCCATCTAGCTGATCCTGGCAAGTACAATGTCATTATGCAGTGAATAATATACAACCCAGATATAAAATGAAAATCATCTCAGTTCTCATAATTCATAAAGAAGATATGTTACAAATTGGATAACAGTAACAGCAATGGCTTCAATACAAATGCTTCACAAGTACACTTCAGGTGAGGGAAGTTTTTATAACTACCATATTCTAAAAATGAAAAATTTAGAGTTCATTCCTTCTGCTGGAATTAAAAGAGTATGTTTTATGTTACAAAATACACTGCACTATGACAGCCCAATACAGGATAATGGGCACAAGCCTCACACCATATTCCAAGAATTTTTACAGCAGAAGTGAAACATAATTATATTGCAAACATAGGAATTACCCATTCACCAATGCTTATCACACCTGAAACTTTTAAAAACAGCATATATTAAAGTGAATAAACTGAAGTCGCTCAGAAAACATTCTGCACACCAACACAAAATCAAGTCTGTGGCAATGGAATATTTCCAACAATTATTGGCTGTGACTCAGAGTTTGTGGCTTCTGCTACTTGTTCAGGGGTGCAATAATCTTCTAGGAATATTGTTGCCAAATTTTTTAGACGAGTGTTCTGACTTCTTGAAAACTGAAGCATGCAAGCCACAATATCTGGTGATGTTATTTCTGTAACAGTTGACAACAGACTCTAAGTATAGCGAATATTGGTGGCGTCAGTAACGTCTTTGAAGAGATCACTTGGTTAAAGGCAATAATGTGATTAAAAAAGAATGTGACAATCCAAAGTGGGCTAAAATTTCTAAGAATAGAGTCTACACAGTGTTAGCTGAACTGGCTATAGACAAGGTCAATCTTCTTTAACCCTTTAAAGATGAAGCGTATCTGTTTTATATAAGGACTCAGTGCGTACCGCACTGTAAACACTCTCCACTTCGGTTATGAAAACCAATCTCTTAATGTTTTATAAGGCAAAAGTTGCTGTTTGTATTGAGATCTGTACAAAACACATAAACGCAATGTGGGCGCCATGTAGAATTTTTTAATGTTAAACCTGGTCATATGTAAAGTTACTGCTAGGCTTTAAAAGGTTAAAAACAGTAGTAGATGCTTCCTTTTTACAAAGTATAGCTCTCACAAATCAGATCACATTACAGAAAGTGTCAAGTTCCAGAAAAGCCAGAAATTGTACCCTAAATTACTAGAGACCTGTGGTGCACACAACATGTAAAAAATGTAAAGTGATCCCTATACAAGCCTAAGGCTCAAGGGGGAGTAGAAGTATAGCTATATCCTTTCATTAGCCTTGGCACTAGGAGGGGGTGGGGTGGCTAGCTCCACACCCCAGCCACTTTACCCCTGGGAAAGACCTGGTACCCATTGTACATAAGGCTGGGTGGGCCCCAGGGCTGGTCTGGATGGGTGCAGAAAATCTCACCCCCACCAGGATTCAATCCCCAGACCATCCAGCCTGTAGTGAGTCACTATACTGACTATGCTATCCTGGCCCACACAGAATATGTACGGTGCTTATGTGAGCAATATGAAGAGTGAAAAAGTGCACTGCAATACAGTATACATATTTTACAGAATATCTTCATTTGCATTTTTCTGACCACTTCACTTTACTTCACTTAGTCAGATCCTCTTCTACCTTGCGGTGTAGAAGATTTTTCTGACAACACTGACATTAATGTCGCCTCAAAGGTTATACAAAGATGGGTTCATGTTCAATATTAATGCTCTGGCATTGCATGTTACTGACTGGCAATTTGCAGGGTGATGCTCAAGATACTGAATGCTGCCAATCCGCAAGGCCAATTATGGCCTCTATGATGCACCGCATCATTTGAATTCCAGTCTTCTGCAGATCACACCAGGCATTCAGTCTGATGCCAAATGGTTAACTATCTGACAACATGACTGTAACACTTCATCAATTTACACTCACCACTTTCCTTCACCGTTACCTTAAATGTTAGGGAGGGCTGGGGTTGTGTTTTGTAATCTTGCAGCATTATGTAATCGTTTGCTATCACAACTACAACACTTTGGTCTCATAACTTTCATCTAGTGCTGCCTTAAAGGTTACGGACATTTAGGTTAGCAGTTTTGTAAACAAGAAACTTTCCTATACAAAGTCATGATATTGACATTTAAGCCTACTTCATCTGGCTTTCATCATGCATGCTATGGTCACTTAATTCGCATTCTGGTTGGTGCACTAGAGTTCAAATCAATGCTGGCAGTCCTACTGTCATGTTATCTGGAAGCAGTTCCCTCACGTAAACTCTGACATGTAACGTATTATATGTGTGTGTGTGTGTATGGTAACTGTTTCTACTCATACTTTGTGTTTCACACTACTTAATACAACAATCCATTACCTGGTTTGGATTGGGGTGTGACCAGAAACATGAGTGTTGAAATTGCTGACAGAACTGTGTCTTCATCACGCGATGACAAGCAAGCAGCAACAATGCGCACACCACCACAATGCAGAATATAGTCTTTATTCTCAAAGTCTATAAAGAAAGTAATAACCTTTGACACTTTTAAACATTCTCATTTATTGAGGTGAAAATGCAAGTTTGCAAATTGGTGTCACAAAATGTATTGTCCCAATGAAGTATGTTACTAGCACAAATTATTTGCCATCTTATGTTTTCTGCACAAAGTGCATAAAACAAACATATCGGAAAGCCATATCTGTCCATGCAAATGTTTAATCTCCAAAATTTTGGACAGATTTTGTTTCAATTTAATACTAGAAGTCTACACCAAAACTTGTGCACATCTAACTGTAGTTCATACCAATCCAGTATAATCTCCACTGTATATGAACACTTCATCAGTGTTCTCAGAACAGCCCATCATATAAAAGTTGCTGCAGGAGAGAAAATTAAAACTTACACATACATGGAAAAACAGTTTCTGACAACATACATTATGCTACGGCTTCACAACCAGGATTTCATTCATTGTAAAGGTTCAGATTTTCTCCTCACCACTGTATCCAGATTGGCTTGGTGGCCAACCCAGCCTACTGTTCTGTGTGTACTGGTGCCCCTTTCCCCAACTGAAAGACAACCAAGAATTGACCTGATCTTTCACCCACAATCAACAATAAACAATGTGTGAGCTATGCTTCCAAACCTCTTTATCTGCAAGGTGCAATATGTAAAATGGGCATAGGAACAACTGAACCTTTAACCTTATGCAACTAATTCCCATGAGAATTAGCAGTGGTAAGAGAATGTGGCATAGAAGGGGGTAAAGCATCAATGAACATGAAGGTCACAAAGTGAGTAATGCAGATTGGGTGAAGTATGCTGCTGGAATAACTTTTCTCTTCACTTTGATTACAGCATCCCTAACATTTACAAAACAATTGACAGGAGAGGTACATGAAGCAACTGTTACAGCATATGTGTGGTTCCTATAGTTCAAACTTCAGCACAAGAACATATACACTTGCACAATTACCTAGAGCTAAATTGCACAGTCCTCCAAGACCAATGCGGACAAAGTTTGTATTTTCTTCCGAAAGTTGGTCGAGAAATAAGTCAATGACATTTAACTTGCGCAGAAATTCGTAATTTATTGGATCATATGCAAAGTTGGCTAGATTGGCGAGCACCTGTTCCTTAGCTTCTGAAACGAAAGACAGGGAGAACATTTGAGGTTAGATGTGACAAGCTCACAGCCTTAAATCAGAAATGGCATCAGTGCCACGCGCTATAATACGAGGCTCGTATGCATCTTTCATCATCGATTATTAAAGAAGTAGAATTTTCAGAACCAATAGTCATTTAACGGCCAACCAATAGGCCGTCTTACACACCAGTTGCCCCCGTCTCTCGAAACTCAGTAACCAGTTGCTGTAAGTAGTCAAATCGACCCAATCCTTTTTTACCAGTCCGCCTGACAAGTTGTTCAGGTTTGCTGAACATTGGTCACACGTGTTCAAAGTAGTACAACCACGAAAAACACATGCACTTTTCCACACACACACACACACACACACACACACACATAGTCCCGCTCCCCACTCCCAACCCCGGGATAAGTCTTATCGCCGACAGCTCTTTGCTGCGGGCACGGCGATGTAATCTTGGATCACAGATTAATACCATTGATCACGTGATCAATGGCTGCCACAACGTGTGTGTAACCACGGATTACCAGTGTTGCTGCCGAGCTGCACGTGGTTGCCATACGTTGGCAGTAAATGCAAACTCATTATTCATACGGAAACAGATATTATACTTTATAGGATACAAATTTTCAAGTTCATAGTTTTAATTTCAAGTCCACTTTTGAGATAACATCATACCGGAACCATCGGAACCATCTTTTATCAACCAGAACTTTTAAGACACTGTTTTAGTTTTAGGTTTTTCATAAAATAAATACTTCTTTAATTTTCTTGCAGTTACTGTTATAATAATGATACTATATATAGTGAAACAAAATGCGTTTAAAAATCTTCCATAGTACAATTCCTTTTCAGGCGCGTTCGCAGAGTTGCGAAAAGCAACTATTAGCTTCGTCATACTTGCCTGTCTGTCCGTCAGTCCGGATTGACCTCGCCCCCCACTGGATGGATCTTAAAGAAATTTTGTATTTCAGTATTTTTCTCAAATGTCGAGAACAATCAAACTTCATTCAAAACTGACAAGAATAATGGGTACTTTACATGAAGACCTTTGTACATTTATGATAGTATCTCGTTCAGTACTTCTTACAATGAGAAATGTTTCAGACAAAAGTTGTAGAGAAAATCAAAACACACATTTTATGTCCCATAACGTTTCTCCAAAAATCGTGTCATTTAAGAGATACTGTGAAAAAATATGGTCGACTCGGACAGGTCACAGGTGACAATAGGGTGCATGCGCTTTGCATGTCTCTAGATCAAATTTAAACATACACTGCATTTTGTGACATATATCATAATAGTGCAAGTTTTGTACTTTCTGTGTTATTACACCTTAGTTTTGTATCTAATTTAGGAACGTCCTGTATGTCGCTGCCAAATGGCGCCACGAATCAAACAATCACACCCAGCGCACCTCATAGTTTACAATAAGCATTCGAAGCGGCATCCGTCCGTTTCAAGACAGACGGCAGTAAGTTTAAGGGCATTCTCTCGACAGACGACTTAACAATTTCCCAATAACCATTGTCACACGAATTCCACTATTCCCATTCTATTTCTTTAAGATCCAATTTAACAACGTTCGTCGATGCCTAGTTTGCTAAGGTGTGTCTTTCCTTCAGGTTTCCCCACCAAAATCTTGCACGCATTTCTGTTTTATTACTTGCGAGATGCATGCTCCAAACATCTTATAATCTTTCATTTCTTCAACTTTAAAATATTTGGCGAGGAGCACAAACCATGAAGCTCCTCGTCACGCATTTTCCTGCGTCTTGTTACTTTCCTCTCGTTAGTTAAGGGGAAATACAATTTCCACATTACTGGTATATCATTTTGGACTATAACCCCTTCCCGAGTTTTAAGCGTACGTCTGGATCCTTATTCATCCGTTATTTGGTGAGTGTTTAACTGATGACTATAGTCCAGCAGTTCTTAAACATTTTTTTTTTCTCACGACACACTAGCATCAATGCTGAAGAGCCGGAGACTCGCCCACGAATATGCGGAGGATGATTATTTTGGGAATAGTGCAGCCTACGTACTCATACTACGTATGTGTAAGTTATTTATACATTTTCTTTTATCTGCAATAATATAACATCCAAAATTTCGTAACATATCTAGCGCAAATCGCGGCACACTCCTTGAAAAACCACTACAAAAATCTGCAGAACTCCCGGTTTATCGCAAATTATTGAGTTCACAGCAGCCTACGGTTCTGAAACCTAAAAGGAGAGATAGTGTTACCTATGTTAGATATGGCTAGAGTTTCGGTTTCTTCTCGCCACTTATCCTTAAATGAATACAGTATTAAGCGAAGCAATATTAGGAATATTTCAGAGTTGTGTATCAAAATACAGCAAATACTTAAAAAAATTTGTATTAACTCGAGTGTACTGCACAAGTAAACAGCTAAGGACGTGTACTAATGCCGCTTATTTATCTGACAAGCTTGTCAGAATCCTTTAACCTTCTTGTGTATGGCGCTACAGCCCAACGCTGAACAGGGCCTTCTTTGGCGGCCTGCCATTCAAAATCCCTGCCCCTCAAAACACGAAGCAGGACTGGTCCACTCATTTGCGGTGTTCGTTCCCATGGAGGAACCGAGGAAAACTGGATACTCAATATCCGGCCAGAGGTTCAATCCCGGGACCTTCAGCATTAGAAGCAGGATAGCTGATCACTCAGCCGGCACGTTCGGTCATTTACATGAAATTACTCACGATACCGCAAATAATTCGGAACAGACGATTGCCGAGGCGTGATTTGCACACTGAAATGAGAGAACTAGAAGTAGGAGTGCTCATCACTGAATTCACACGTTCGGCCACTTGCTTGGAAGTACTGAGGAAAATCACAAAACCTGAGTCAGTAGAGACGGTTTCTAGGCCTATACATGAATCTGGGTCCTTCTGAAAAAGAAGCGGGTGCTGTCGTTGGTAATGTGGCTGAACACACACACACACACACACACACACACACATATATGTATATATATATATACTGTTCGAACATGAGTGATGAAGTGGGGGAGGAGAGAGCACAAAGCCTGGTTGTATTTCCTAGTCCATAATTTTCATTCACTGTTTTTTGTCTATCTGCATTGTCATTTCAGGAATACGGTAAGCAAACATCCCAAATTTATTCTTGTAATGGACCCAGAAATGTCTTTCTCAGTCCGCGTTTGACTTCCACTTAGAATACTCGTCAGTACAAAAGGACCGTCACTACGTACCTTGAAAGCTAAGTACGAATATATTATGTTCATATTTGACAGTATTTATTTTTATCTAGGTTAAACAGATACCAGACTTATGTTTACTTTGCATTATTATCACAGATTAAAATGCATTGTAAACTGCGGAAGTTATTCGAATAATTAGCTAGATAATACTACAGCATATACTACCACTATAAATTCTTGCGTAATGTGTGTTCATTTAATTAAAGGATAGTACTGTAAATTAGCCGTAAAATACAGTCGGAATTTAGAACAATGAGGTGGATCACATGCTTAAGTCAATACACCGTTCTTATACACTAAGTCAAGGACAAAACCACGGGAGGTAAATGCAGACAAACCGACTGCCTAATGTGCAACTGAAAAGCAAGTTACCGTACAGTAAGCTGAACAGGGTAATGTAGACTACGTACACTGGAATTGTGAATAAGGAGAAATTAAATAATTACTCTTGACTGCACAAATACCGATAACATTAGAGTTGTTCAAACATAAATTAATTTGTTCCAACGACACAATGGGAAGAGCTGCCTTGTATCTACACATAATATCTACAGCGATAATTTATTCAGTGTCAGCCGACGATTCAAGACCGAATATCGTTGTAATTATGGCTGATGATCTGGTAAGTTTCATACGGTTTATTTACTAGGCTAAAAAACCGCACGGAGCAGAGTCTATCTTAAGAAGCTGGCCAATAAATTTTTCGCCTTTATTACATAAAGTCCACCAAGGAATCTTGTCCTGAGCCAGTTAAATCGAGTTAATATTCACACAAAACATCCACTTAAGATCAGATTAAATATTATGGTCCTGTCAACCACTCCTATGTTGTACCTTCCGTTCCTGTTTTCAAAATAAGTCTATGCATGTTGCATGCCCCGCGCACTAACCTTCCTTAATCTGATCTCCGTAATAATATGTTGTTACGAGTACAAATCATTAAATTCCTAATTATGTATTTTTTCCGTTTTGTTACTTTCTTATCCTCGCTCTAAATATTCCAGGTCTTTGTTTTTATACACCCTCTTTCTCTTTGCTCCTAAGAAAGAGTGACAAAGTTCTCCACCCAAACAAAAAAAGAAAAAGGCAAAATTACAATTCTACATATATGTGCTACACAATCTTTAGGCTTACAAACACGAGACAAAAAAATGGAAAGTCTGCTTCGATACAAAAAACATACCTGCTTCTCTAGCAGCAGTAAAGCGTATAGTTAATACGGCAGTACATTTTAGACTGTTGCTGGAATTGTGTTAGAAATTCTGAGTAACTTTACAGGGATGGAATGACGTGGGTTTTCACGGCTCTAACCAAATCCCGACCCCCAACATCGACGCTCTGGCTTACAATGGCATCATTCTGAATCGCCATTACACATTGCCTACCTGCACTCCGTCCAGAGCGGCCTTCATGACAGGAAAATATCCTATCAGGACAGGTAAATTAGAGCTGAGTAGCACTAATACCTAGTAGCTAGTACTAATGCCTGTCTTCACATTTCCGCATAGCAGTTCCTAGACTTCCTTGACGTTATGACCGTTTCTGCGCATAAAGGTCCTGCCCATTAGAAGCAGAGCTGGCAATATACAGTGTGTGACCAATATATGTACGTCGGGGCAACTCAACTTTTGTTTTGCAGGCAACCTGGGCAAAACTCGGTCCGTATGTTGGCAATATGAGGTTTAATACTGTAATTTTTAAGGTCACATGTAGTTACATATATATTTACCTGCCTATTTTTTATATATATCAGGTGCTAAAAAATATATTAAAGACACAAAGAAAATTTATAAAAATGCATTTTAGAACCTACGCTATTACGTCTTTATCTTGAACGTACTTTACGAAACATATTAATAAGGTAGCCTAATTTACGGCACCATAAATAAATGATATTCAAACTCCATTCTAGATTCCTTAAATAATGAATCGGGTGGACCGAAGTCTGACTTCTTTGGATTTTGTAGTTAAGCCTGCTGAGCACCATACATTTTGTAGTTAAGCCTGCTGAGCACCATACATTTTTCCGCACTCGAAATCTGTTGGTTTGAACTCTTCCCCTAACAGATGCAACCTGTTCCAACAAAATTTTCATATCAATGTGGCCGAAATCGCAGTTGGAGGATCGTTTTAGAACCTCCCTCTGAATTCTCGCTGAAATGTTATCACAGATTTCATTGAAGAGGAATCCAGCACACAAAACGACTTTTCCGGTACAGTCGCCACGTTAAGTGCGTGATGTGTTCTGGTCGTAAGAATTTAAATTACGCGTAAGTAGAAACTTTTCAGCTTCCTAAAATATTTGCTCGCCTAAACACATAGTATTCAAATGTCATTAAGTCTACTGCTTTTATTTGGAACATTTTATATAATGATACGATGCTATTCGTTAAGATAAAGAAATACTACAACACAATACATGCTTATAGTCTTAAACATTTCTGTAAGTGATAAACCACTATCAGATTTTTCGTAATTTTTCTCGGTACCCCTAACCAAATGCGGCGACATTACGTCCGATAAGGTCACGAATATTTACTACATTATTTCTGATTCTTTTCCCCTGTATTTTCTCAGATAATGAAAATGTCGTTAAATAAATCCTAAATAAACCAATAAATTACTAGAATGTTAAGATTCAAGTCTTCCGGACCATAGCGCCACATCGATTGCAACACCACTGTGACAGCTTCAAATCTCGATTATTAGGCTATGTTGTTCTGTGCTATGAATTTCGACTCCCGTTTCCGGCATAGAAATCCAGTATTAAAGAAAACGACGGCACAAACAAAAATGGATTAGTATCTGCAATATATGAAAGTCAAGATTGTTGAGAATTAGAAATTTACAACGGATATGCCTGGAAAGTGCGTGTAGGCCTACCTTATACGAGTCCATGAACTAACTTACATATTCGTTATTACAAGACAAAGAAACCAAGCCAAATAATCATTACACGATATAAAGCTCGTGGGAATAAAACGTTCATATTAGGAAATCCGTCATCGTTTCAAAATACGTTGTACTGTGGATTCATTTTTCTTGTTGCAGGGATGCAAGGCAGACCACTTTTGTGCGGGGAACCTCGAGGACTGCCGCTGGAGGAGACGACGCTACCTCAGAGACTGAAGGATCTCGGCTACATCACAAGGCTTGTGGGCAAGTGGCATCTCGGCTGTTTCCGCTCGGAATATACCCCCACAAAGCGCGGATTCGATTCTCACTTCGGCTACTGGAATGGATACGTCGATTACTTCGATTACATGATTGACCAAGAGGTTCGTATGTAGGCCTAATGCAAACCGTGATAAACTTCTTGTTTTCGCTCAGTCGCCAGTAGCTACATGGGCCAAATTAAAGGGTACATTCTGTTTTATTCTAAACTGTTCGCTGTTTTGGTAGTTTTATCATGCAAGATGGTTCAGGCAAAATGTACAGAATATTCAAATGACGAGAACAAATAACGTCTTCGTACAGACACTTTAATCGGTTTGTTAAGAATGGGAACACGTACAAGTAATTGAACATGGTGCCTTTTCCGACTAACCGGTTTTCATATTCTCAGATCGAAGCTGCTCTAATTTCCTTTCTCTAATTATTTTGAACCATACTGTAAAAACGCATGTGTTTTCAAGTTAGTCCGTCACAAGTTTATACATAAATAGGAATATAAAGAAGATTACTTTATCTGCTCCTGTACACAGGTGTGAAAATTTGTTTCTAAAAATTACATTGAGGGATTCTGAAAACTGGATGCTGAGGAGAATATTTGGGCCTAAGAGCAAGAACATGCCTGGAGAGCGTTGGGAAATGCGTCCTGAGGAGTTCGTAAAGTGAATTCTTCGTAAAGTATTCTTAGGTTGATCAAACCAAGGAGAATTAAATGAACAGTACACATAGCAAGCATGGGGATGACGCAAATAATAAATCTTAATTACAAAATCTGAAGGAAAAACCACAGAGAGGCTTGAATAAATAAGTCATGCGACGATGGAGGAGATTAAAGTGACTCAGGATAGGGTCATGTGGTGGGCTGTAATGAATAGGACTGCAATAACACGATCTCCAAAGATTTAACAAACCTTCATGTTCCATAAGAGAACAGGCATTTCTTGATTTATTCACAAGAATAACTCTAATTTATGGACGTGAATATTTATTGGCATTGCAAATATTAATTTACCAATTTCTGAAAATCGGTAACAAATGCATTCCATTAAAGTTCGCATCCTCCTGTTACTTTGCAATCAGCAAAGTGCTGCAATGCAGAAGACACAAAAATCGCAGTCAGTATAAGTTAACAGAGTGCTCTTAAATTTAGAGAGCTGTTATAACTTTGGGAAATGTTCAACTTCCACGGAAGGGAACTTTTGGGAAATAATAGTTTTTTGACCGTCCGGAATTTGTGACTTGATAAAGGTAGTAGATTCTAAAGGGGCGTGTAATATGTCTATTGTAGTCCATCTAATTACCAGTATCTAACAATGGTAGCAGAACCCAGCATTGAAGCATGCTAATAAGAAGCCCAGCACTGGACATCATCCTGAGCTAGTTAAATCCACTTACTCTTCCTCACAATAGCTTTGGTTATAATATTTACGTAATTTATCACTCAGCAATCTTACAATTTCCAAAAGATGTTTTACCACGACAATGTTACGTGCATTCCAGACTCGTCATTTCGGGCCACATGAATCAGTCTCTTGGATTTCACTGTCGAAATAATTTATTTAGAAATTGTGTACGGATTTTTTGTGTCTTAAATGTAAACTTTCAAAATCCTTAAAACGACGGAGGGTCGAATCCGGGAATGCTATGACTCTTTAGCTGGAGTACACTTCGTTAAAGACAAAACAGTTTGAATCGTCTTTTAAAGACTAGTTTAGAGTGTATGGTAATATTCTTAAATCTACACGGAGCTAGTGTGATTTCGCTTCCCTACGCATGCGTTTAGAAGCCACCCAGTGTGTACAAACACTCTGAAGCCTGTGTTTAAAAAATACAGTTCCTATCTCTCACAAAACACTGCGTGTTTATTACAAAGACCAGCTGGGCAATGTTAGTTACAGATGTAATCGTCGTTTATTCTAGGAATCATACGAAACAATAAATACACGCCACGGGATAAATTCTGAGTGCCTTTAATGTTAAAGCAAGATGTACGTGTGGTAACCGCTGAGTTTTCAAGCTTTAACTTTATACCGTGGTGAGCTCTCATGGTGGCCCAGACATGGTAACTTCGTATATAAAAGGCCTAGTCGTTCGAAATCTTACCAAGATTCTGAGGGCGATTATTACGTGATGACAAGTCTATGATCACCGCCGGCTAGTTTCCATACTTAAAACTCACTAATTCTGAAACATTTGTATGTTGAAGGATTTTATTGGATACGATCTTCATCGTGATATGAACGTCTCGTGGGCAGAGAATGGACAGTACGCTACGGATGTGTTCACGCGAGAAGCGGTTCGTCTAATCTCGACGCATGACACAAGCCGACCCTTGTTCCTGCATGTTTCCCACCTGGCAGTTCACAGTGGGAGGGACACTCAGCTGCTGGAAGTGCCAAACGTTGAAGAAGCTCTGGAGAAGTTCAACTACATCCCAGACACCCAAAGAAGGATTTTCTCAGGTACGTAATGTCAGCAAACTAGAATAAAATACGCGAACAAGGCCCAAGAATACACATTACTCGAATTTAATTCCAAAAAGCAGCTTCGAGCACAAATCACAGAGCCTATTCCCACAGAGCACAATTTATTTTATTTCAATTATTGTTATTATTTTTTATTTCATTTTTACAAGTTACTGTTTGGTACAAATCCTATCAATGTAAAATTCGTTAGACATAACCCTAACTTCGCACAGTTGCCATACTGGTTGTTGTGGAATTACGAACAATATTTCAAACATAATGTGTAGAAGTGCTTATGATTTATCCCCACATAAAGTTTCACGTACCAAGCTCCTGTCTGTCGCCAGTTATCGCCATGAAATCGGAAGCTAAATAATATTTTCGCACGCCTGCCATTCCATTCGTCAGTTATCGCCATGAAATCGGAAGCTAAATAATATTTTCGCACGCCCGCCATTCCATTATGTACGCAATACCAAAAACAAAATGCATATTACCTAAGCCATACTTATAACCTATACATAATTTCATGACACTCAATTAAGTGGCTTCTGTGGCCCTCTCAGTTCAAATTTCGTGTGCCAGCCATTGTTCAATACTTATTGTTAGTAAATCCGGAAGTGTGGCACCGCGGTGGCTGTCAATGGGTCAATGTTCATAACGAGTTTGAATAACTAATCTCTGACAACGGACATTTAGTTGTCTTTCTGTTTAATGTATGGTCTCCAACCTTTTTATAGGATAAGGCCATGCCCGTTTGCAGGCTGCACGTGGAAAAATAACAATAAGTGGTACACCTAACTGCCTAAATTATTGTGGAATTTTTATAATATACGCCGTTTACAAATGTGGCCGCGGGCCGCATAATACAACCTAGCGGGCCACGGGTTGGAGACACATACTTTAGTGGTTAGGTAGCAGGCTAACCCTAAGAAACTAGCATGTTACGCAGTGTCACAATGGGCGCCGGGTCGGGCTCTTTTGAATACGGAAATTAAAAAGAGCAATCGGTTTTCATGGTAAGAGGAATACTTTTTCACCAGTTGATCAAATGTCAGCTTCTTTCAGCATTGAAGTTAGGGAAGAGGTTAAGAAAACTGTAACTTGCTTACAGTCCTAATTTTGCGACTGTCCACGTAGCCTGATTTGTGGAGGATTTCTAACTCTTGTCACAATGGCTAATTTGATAGAAAAACGCTAGTTTGGCAATGCACACTATAATACTCTACAGTTCTCACGCACATATCCGAGGTGAGATGGAGGGTCTTATTTAAATCTTCCAGAATATGACCCCACGTTTTAAAGCCATAGTACGATGGAAAAATGATAAACATATGCTCCCGGTTCGATTCTCTGTATGGATATGGAATATCTTGACTGAAATCTTTGTTGTTTTACTCGTTGTTTCAAGGCAACTGCCACAGCAGTTGTGTGAAATATTCGTAGATCAGAACCTCTTCGTTATTATTTCTTTACATTTCACTATTCACACCATTCGACGCTAAAGAACTGCTGCGTTCGCTATGGCGTCATTAAATAGCCAATGAACATCCATTCAGCATAGTGTATTTTAGAATTATAGTGCTCATTTATTTATGATTTTAGTTGTGTCAGGCTCAATAAGTATCTACATCATACACCATGCAACTTTCGGATGTCCTAATACAACAATTCGTCAGTTAGGGTTATGAAATCAAAGTATTTTCTACGGCCACCATGATGTTACGACGTATTTTTACATTTTTCTGAAATTCTACTCCAGAAACTAATATTGCATGTTCTTCAGACGTCACACGCCACATGGACGTCCGTAACCCTATTACTACCTTTTGCTAGTGCTGCTGTTCTTAAGTTTGAGCAGACATGGTGTTCGCGTTCTTTACAACACATTTGGCACCCAATTCATTAGGACTCTGAAGAGCACCTCTTAATGTAACATGCATGGGAAAGCTGATAAAGGCTTACAAAATTATAGACGGAAAGTTTGAATGAAAGACACCGCTTGAAATACCTAGGCATAGATGGAAGGATAATATTAAAACGAATATTTAGAAATAGTATTAAATTTTGAACTCAATTTATCCGACTCGGGATAGAGTCCAGTTGTGGGCTTATGTGTAGAGGCTAATAGAAAGTTTGATATCAGATACAGAGAGGAATTTGTTGACTAAATAAGAGCATATCATATTTCATAGAATAAATCTGTGTCATGGAATTAGTTTTGTAATATTGTGATATATAATTTAGTCAGCATGTTTCGTTAATTCGAGTTTAGAACCCTCGACTTATTAGCAACTCACTCGTGTGCTTAATTATAGAAATGACAACCAGATTAGACGAGTCTGTGGGACAGATTGTATCGGCTCTTTCGGACAAGGGAATTCTTAACAACACTATCATCGTGTTCCTGACAGACAATGGAGGAGCGACAATTGGTGAACTCCAAAACTGGGGCTCCAATTGGCCTCACAGAGGGGTAAGCATATTAGTTATCACTAGGTGTGGTCGCTTTGTATCCTATTTGGTGACTTAGAAACTTAGAATAAAATCTATTTCACACAATTTCGTATGAAAGTCATGAAGGTTACATGCAGGCTATTACATGTTTCTTAAATTTGCTGACACTGGTGTACTGCTGCTGCTACTGCTACTACTAATACACGTACTACAGTAGTAGCAGCAGTAGTAGTAGTAGTAGCACAGCAGCAGCACATCACAACCACCACCACCTTTATCATCTTTGCACTTCATTTGAGCTGTGATCCTCTGATTTACAATACAAAATTCTAAATAATAAGCCTGTTACGTACCGGACATATTTGTTTCCGTCCTCGTGGGAAACACAAAAATATATGTCTAAGATTTCAAGTTCTCAAGGCAATTGTTGCTAATGTGATAGTCTTCGTTTTGGTTTTGTGCACCATGACGTGGTTAAATGTTCAGACGTTTCGGAGAAATATGCTGCCTCAATTACAGGGTGACTGAATTGGTTTAGGTGGATACTGAATATATCACTACATTGCAAGGCTTATAAGACAAGTCAGTCTTCATCTGTAGGTAGAGATGCAGTCATTAAGGACGAAGATAGATTCCCAATGATCCGAAATAAACGGTGCCGAAGGACTGCCGGATAATTAGACATGTCGGATAATTCCGAAGTCTGACGAAAAGACGAGGGCAGGTATCACTTCAACATAGGCCTTTGCCGCAATTCACTATTAAATGTGCATTTAACGCAATACTGCGGAAACGTCTTTATGATCCTACGCACTGCAGTACACGGTGCCTGTACAGGGTTTCTATTTGCAAAATGAGGGCCTGGTGGAAAATTGGTATTCCATTTTAGCCTTGCTCCTTGCACGTACAGATATTTTGTTGTGGAAACCGTACATATATCCATATGCACAAACATTATAAAAAACAGCGGATACATAAAATCAAATAATTTGGTTGGAATAATTGAGCACATAAAAACGCAAATATGTACTTGAAAGACTGCGACTAGTGACATACAATTCAGAGGCTGCCGAATGTATATTACTGTATCGCGCTATCAGCAACACAGCACTATAAGTACGCAGACGATGTGAAGAACTGTAAAGATGGTACACATTGCATTCATTACTGTGATACCTGTATTTTTGTTGATCAAGATTTCACTCTGCCAAACGAGATGCAAATTACGGCATGAAAACATACGTCTATATTGTCCAGGGATCTTGCACTTCCAATCTCTTAACTTGAGAGCCTATCTAAGTCTTTTTTAGCTATCAGATTTGTTACACATTAGTAACACTGACAGATCTTGGTCTCTCATTGCAGATGAAGTTCACACTCTACGAAGGTGGGGTGAAAGGCGTGGCTATTGTCTGGAGTAATTCACTTCGAAACCCAGGAAGGGTATCCATGCACATGATGCATATTTCCGACTGGTACCCCACAATCTACGCAATGGCAGGTAAAAAACTGCTCGCTTCAAACACCGTGCTTAACGTAACGGACTGAAATTCGGTATAAGACTTCTTTACAAATTGTTGTCTGGCAAATATGATTGTCGTGAAACCCAACTCAGTGACAGCCATACTTTACTTGAAGGCGCGATTGGAATTCTACTCGTACTTTCCACATTGCTTGACCTGTCTTGGTGAAAATCGGAATCAGATAGTGTATTTCCGCATTAGACAGATCAGCAGTTATGAGCTTCGTGAAAATCAGCGCACTGAAAGTCATACATTTAAGTAAAATTACGTATTTTCCATATTTTTCACCCGACTTGGATAAAATTCAGTATATTAGATGGCCACAAGAATGTATTACGTAATTGCGAGTTTAGTGAAACTCGATGCAGTGAAATCCACAGATTGCTAAAGGGCGTACATGGATTTATACCCATGCTTCCCTCATTTATTTTCTCATTCCCTCCTATTCGAGGGACACCAAGGTTCTTGCCCTGGGGAAAAGGCGACCGGGGCGTGAAGTTGACAACCCACGTCCTTTTAGTGCCGAGGTTAAGAATGAGGGGGGCTATACCTCTACTCCCCTTCTGTGCCTTCATGGCGGGGACGGTGGCGACACCACCTCTACCTTTAAATAAATTAAAATTGACTTCAAATTGAAAAGTGTTTTTTGTTTGCTTCAGGCGGTGAAGTTACCAGCCTGGGAAAGATAGATGGCATTAATCAATGGCCAACTTTACTGCAGGACAACAGTGATATCCGTCGTAATGGAACTTTGCTGAATGTGGGCGACTTTGATGACATGGAAGCTATCATCGATGGAAAATATAAACTTATCAGATCTACACTGAAAAATGGAGTATATGATGGTTTCTACGGTGAAGACGGAAGAGGATCACCAAACCCTCCATATAATGACACTGGAGTTATCATCAGCCCTGTTTCCAAGGCCATAATTGCTCTGAATGTAAACAGTTCAGCAGAAGAACCTCAATTAAAAGATAAGATAAGACAAATTAGGTTGAACGCAACGGTTGACTGTAAGGGACGTCGGAGGCATTATTTTGGGGGACCTTACTGCCATTCTTATTGTCTGTTTGACCTCGATGATGATCCCTGTGAAACCAATAACTTAATTTCCACGTACCCTAATGTCACTGAGACTCTGATGAAGAAATTGACACAGTTTAAAAAGGAAATGGTTCCCGAATTAACTAAACGTTTAGATCGAGCTTCAAATCCACATTTCTTTAATAACACATGGGTTTGCTGGCTTGATGATGAAAATGTAAAGAAAGTTCCTAAGACCGACGATGCAACCGGAAAAATCAACTGTACTTTGTCAGGAAGTTCAACAGATTTAGCGCTTGCTTTTTGCTTGTTAACGTCAATGTTGTGTGTACATGTCATTCTGAGCCATTTCTAAACGGCATTAGTAGAAACTAAGGAAATAATTTTGAGTGGGCGACTTAATTTCTTGCGTCCACCACAAGATGTATTTACATTTGGTTGAGTTTTAAATCTGAAGAAAAGCTGACTGCAGCTGAACAGTTCCTCCTCTCCAGCTTAAAGAATACCTATTAAATCTAATACTGGTAGCCCTTCCTGTAACTTACGGAGTAAACTTCGTTTTAATTCATAACGGATGTTATCAATTGGAACTTATGCTACAAGAGACAAGTTTATTGTGTTTACACTAGTAAATTCTAATGACAATAATTTAGAGATTTCCTAATACAATATCCTAACACACAGTGTAGCAGTGATGCTCTTGAATTCCATTCTGCAGGTGCCAGGTTTGAATATGGCCTTGTTATCAGTTATCGTGACCGAAGTTACATGGTTTGACACAGTTTCTTCATGGGCATGACGGAACAGTGGGCTAATTTAAAATAGTTCATGACTGCACCCACATTCTGATCAATCCTTCCTCATCCGATAACTGGGCTGTGTCATGGCCCAGGGGGTTTATCATCGGCTTTTCCGAGTCATGTGTGTGAAATTTGTGGTTGTGTTTGTTCTCCCTCATGTAATGACCGAAAATCCATAAATTTCAGAAGCGTTATTTGTGAATATGTTATTATATGTTAATGTGAACTCTATACGTAAAGATGCCTTTTAAAATATCTGTAATAAAATTCGGCCAGTGACTTTAAATACCGAATATATAAAATAAAAATAAAAAGTAAAGTCAGTATATCATATGAAGGTTTGGAGGAATTTCAAATGAAGTCAGTGGCCCCAATAAATGTAAAACACTAAGGTAAGTTGTAACACTATAATTCTAAATAAGCTTAAGCAGACCAGTATTGTGCGAGATTTCAGGTTTTTAGGCGTTGAGGAAATTCATGTCTGCTGGAGTGTTACGTCGTGTCGACCGGCCAATAGCTGCTACTCTTAGACTGCCTGATCCTGACAACGGAGGAAATTCGCTCTTCCGAAAAGTCGGTCAACATTTACCAGTCCACACTGCGTAACATCCCAGAAGACTTGAATCGAGGTCGGTATTGGGTTTCACGCTCTGAAGCTTAGCACTAAACTACTCGTATAAGCGTGCTGAAAGAAATAAGAACCTGCTGGTCGTACGGATAAAACGTGTCAGGAATACACTACGTAGGCCTGCTTCAAAGAATTTAAACAGAGCTTCGAAGTCGAATAAGTGGTATTATTCTTTCGAATTGGGACTATATGCACAGTGTGCACAGAAATGTCACGTTTACGACACAAGAAGAGAAATGTCGTTTTACTCTATGGTCTTAAACGAATGTCTCTAGTGCCACAAACATACGTTGTGCAACACGAGACTGTTTGTCTCAAACAGTTTTCTGGCATGTATTAGAAAATAATTCCGTGAATCAAGGTTGTTTTGAGTTTTGATTGAAATATGCTTCTGGCAGTACTGAAGGCAACTTTCTTAACACATCAAGCTCAGACACACGGAAAGTGACTGAAGAATCAAGTTCGACAATTCCACGGACAAAGTAACTTCAACAAGGTCCGTAAGTTGGTTAGGACCATTAAGTTATCATTCTTGAAGCGTCTTTTGAAAGTGGGGCCTTAATTTGACCATTGTCCAGGAAATGGATGACCGATAAATGAATATGTACCAATAGTGGAAAAATAATTCTCATGGGGAAAAAAGTATTTAGAAAGAATCTGTTTCCCTGCCAATTTGCCACCATAAATCTCATATGAAATAACATGGAAGGTTTGATACCTAGAAACTGTATGTAGAAGCTATTCGGTACTGACTTGAGATAAACAGCTGTTGGCTCCGGCCACCTAATAGCCCTCTGGACGGAAGGTGGCGGAGACAGGACTTGGTATACTGGCAAAGAAAGCAAAGTGTCCTTGTGCAGGCCATAAACGCATATATATATATATATATATATATATATATATACATACATACATATATGAGTGGAGCATAGCCCTACCTATATTTAACCTGGACACTAGATACAGACGAGTGGGCATCTTCACTCTCGAGCCGTTTTACCTCCGGGGGAAGATCCCCAGGTACCCATTGAAAAGGAAGGTGGGTGGTCCTCAAAGTCCATCTGGATGCGTTTGTAGAAGACAAAGAACTTCTTCCTTGCCGGAAATCGAAAAACATTTCTTCAGGTCTCCAGCTCACACCTTACTTGCTATAGACTGAACCGAGATGTAGTCAGCTTGTTTCCTTTCCGTTCTCCCGATTGGAAACAAATTTCAAAGGCCTTTTAGGAAGATATTTGAAAAAAGAAAAAGAATTTCATTATTCTGGTCAGAGTTCCCGATATCAATGAAATACTGTCCTTAAAACTAAAGTCAAAACAGGCAGCTTAAGAGCCGATAAAACACTTCAGGAACACATAAATGCAATAATTACACCTACAATGTCAAGTGTAATCTCCTGTTGTGATCGTGATTTCCAAGTCATTAATAGCAACCATACGGACTTCGGTCTGCTGAATGTAGTGTCAGAACCATACTTCCACATTGCTATGGAATATTCAATGGTTAACACTCTAAGTAAAGTAAAGTCTCTGCTCTGCCTCTTCTTTAGCACCTTAGTTCCGTAAGTACACAGAACAGCTTCCTTTACCTGTTCATCTTAATTTCCAAACTCCTGCCTTCATCCAAGCTGCAGCATATTGGAGTCTACAATGGGCATGCCTCCAAGAAACTAAAACTTTCTTTTATGGTTGAATTCTAATGAAACCGCTTACTTGTTTTAGGGATACTTGTTATGAAGAAACTGCAACATCAAAGCAAATATTTTGTAAGAATTTGTTTTCGTATAAAAGTTGATCCTCATTTTGAAATCGCTCAGTTCATCACAAGATATCCTGCTTAGCACAGAAACATCGTAATGTCAGTTGTAAGTACTAAGAGCAATAGGCTTATTCCTAGTTATCGATGCGTGTGTCACTCGCCGTCATTCTCTCTCTCTCTCTCTCTCTTTCTTCCTCTCTTTCTCGTTCTCTGAAGTGAGTGTGATGGAAATCATTAAGCATAGTATTCACAAACATCGAGCAAAAGAGACTACGAATGTTTACGGCCACTTTGCGGAAAATATATATCGGAATGTCGCGATTCGTCAGAGTCTCAGATGATTTGCACAAGTGGTGAAAGCTGCTTTTGAATTCAGTTAAGTGATCCTAAGTGATCCATGTCTTAAATTTAATGCAAGTATTTTCATAAAAATTGATGATGGGTAGCAGCTTCTGTCAAGACCTCTCCCAGCTTAATGCCAAATTTACCACCCCCTGATGAGTCAGGTTTACACGAACGAGCTACGGACACCGAGTCATGACCGTATAATCATTCCACCCGTTGTATAGAAACTATATTTATTGAAAATGGAGTAGGTTACACTGAGGGAATAATTCCTATCCTTTAGTTCAGAAGCGTTACCCTATGCAAAACCCCACAACAATATAAAATCTATAACTTAATACGCAATTTTTTGCTCGCGTAATCTCAGGTTTCTTACTCTAAGGGAAGCATGCTGATTGACTCTGATCGGAAAAAGCGTTGAGGAAAATATCTGGCCCAAACCTACGAGACAGGAGGCTGGAGAATTGTACACAACGAGGAGCTTCAAAATTTATTCCTTTTATCGAATATGAGTAGGATTATACAGTAAAAGAAGATTAAATAGGCCGGGCATGTAGCAAGCACTGAAGGATGTTACAGTGGCAGAGAGAGAGGGNAGAGAGTGCGTGTGGGTGTGTGTGTGTGTGTGTGTGTGTGTGTGTGTGTGTGTGTGTGTGTGTGTGTGTGTGTGTGTGTGTGTGTGTGTGTGTGTGTGTGTGTGTGTGTGTGTAAAGTTAAATGGGAAATAATGCCCCACATTTTAGTCGACTAGATTTTTTACAAATACAAATAGCAACAGAAGTTATGTCTGAGTGTGATATATATTCGCTGGGGTTTCTGCTATAAAACAGTCCATTTACAGAATATTCAACTGTGTTTACTGACAGTAACAAAAATTGAGAAGGTATGCGAAGGTGTACCTTTGTAAGATGGGTGGTGAAAGATGACTCATATGTGATAAAGTACAAAGTACTGTAAGAGTAATACCCAAAATTTGTACCGAACAGAATCATCAGTATTCTGCATCACGACATGGCTCCTTCTTACGTCTTTCTAATTTTGTTAAATTCGTCAACATTTTTGGAACGTTTGTAATGTCCGAATCAAATGCAGGTTTTGGATGAAATTCTGCAGTTTTCATGTCGCCACTTTTCAGAGACTGAGCAACACTCTGCTCTGAACAATATTGCCGTACGCTGACAAGGGACTGAAAATGTCCTGTCTGTGTTGTAGACGTTTGGCAGTGTGAAGATACAAGCATAATAGCATAATGTCATTGCTTGTCGCAAAGGGCAGCATTTTCAGTTCGCTGCAATGAAATGCTTGTCCATCTGATATCACACATATTTTATCTTAAGGCCTTCATGTTCTCCCGGTCAAGACATGCGAGAATACGTCATGTAGACTGACGTATTCCTAGGTAATCAATGTAGATCCCATTGGTATTTATCTAAAATTTCTGGCTCCATTTTTATGTTCTTAAAAATACCAAGAAGTGTTAATTATTCTTTACTCCTTCGTTAATACAAGGATGAAAAGCCAGTACAGTTTGATCCGTGAATAAAAGTCAACCAAATCAGTTAAATCAACACTGGTGCATCTTTACGCATTTTTAGTGGCGGCGACTTTACAAAAACGAGGAGCAAAAGTGCCCCGGCTGATCACTTAACCGCGGCACGGCTGACGAAAGTTTGTAACGGCATCAAATGGTATCGAATACCCATCCTTCTTTAATGTAGACTGGTGGTAAAATTACTTCATGTACAAACACACAGAAAATTATTAAACTATAGCTCCCTCAAATACAAACAGTCACAAATAACAGTACTTTCTTACTTTCTAAAACAATGTCAAGGCTTTGAGGAAAAACAATAGATACGCTTGCACATTTCCAGACTCACCGCTGGAAGACCTTCCGGATATGTAATATGTGCTCCTTGCTAGTGTTAAGGTTCCAAAGAAACTGATAGTGGGGCATAATTTCTCCGTGAGGCAGGTTTGCTCATTTTACGCTATACTATGAAACGGATTCAACCGACTGACAGCAGGGTACAGTCGTGGGGTTTTGTGAAAACACCAATAATCCTTTTAGTCCATGATGGAGAAAATCTTTTTACACTAGCTGACAGACTCTCACGTTCTCACAAATGACTACAACTGGGAGTATCTTAGTTAATCACAGGCATATCTGACCGAAACATTTCTATGTTTTAAGGCGGTGATAATCTTGGGGTTCGCAGCCTTAATATCCGGCCAATATGCCCCACCCTTCCAGGCAAATCCTCCAATTTCTCCAGCACAAGTATACGGACCGCCTGCATTAGCACCACCTAGCCCTCTCTACGGTCTTCCTGCTCCTCCTCCATCCTTCACGGCTCTCGTCCCTCCTTTGGTGCCAAGTGAATCGAACCTGGTACCCCCGCAATTGTCGCCTCCAGCACCTATAATGGGGTCGCATGGCAGTTCATCAGCTCAGGCTGGGTTGGTCTCTGGATTTGCCACTCCGGTATCAACTGCGGGAGTCCAAGCCAGCTCCTCAGCTCAGACTAGCATTGGAGGTTTCTCATTTGCGGCTTCTCCACAATTCACAGAAGTTCCAGCTCCCCCGTCATCGCAGTATGGGACCCCATCTTTCAAAAAGTAGCAGCAGGCAACTGAACGGCTTTGCTCGGAACTCAAGTAGGTGCTGCATAGCATTCACTCACGACATACACATACTTTAAATATAATTTTTACCGAAAATAAAGGGAAATTGAAGAGAATTGAAACAGGCCCATTCCTATAATTTTCACATCCCCCCCCCCCCCAATTATTATACGCTTCGATTATGCTGCGGACACATACATGGCTCGCTCGCAATTTCCTGGCTCCTTGACGCTTGTATTTTTCATAATAAAAACAGCAAAGGTGTTAATTTTGGGGCAGTGACATTTATACCCCCCCTACAACGCCCGATACGACACACATCACACGCTCCACCTGGACGTTATCCTTTCGGGTCACATAAGAACGAGGCAGATGTGTGCATGTATACTGCGTATGGAATGTAAACAACTACGGACTTACACTTGGAAACGCTCAGTATTATATAATTTTAATATCACAATATTGTACTCTCTACGCTTATACATACTTTACATTTTTAAGTTTTTAAACATCTCAATATGAGTAATGCAACATTTAGACTAACGCGTTGGGCTTATATTCCTTCGTTCTTTAACTCCCTGAGGATGGCACCCCGGTGCCGCAACATGTATGAGTTTAAACTTTTTATGGATTGTATATTATAAGTGAAATTGTTGGTGGATATACTGATTTGTGAGCTGTTACTACTGCAACGGCCCCATTGATCCACTTGGTTCAGGGGTTAACTTTATTTGCTGAAGATTATCGTGTATGTGTGTATTCATTGTTTACAGGTAAACGCAGCCTCAAGCCATCATGTCTTCTTGCTAGTTGACAGATTTTGTTGTTCATCATACCGTCTAATTCTAACGCACTTATTCTACGTCGACGTCAACATGGATGAGTAACATCCAGCGACACGTTTAAAGAGAATAATATTGCCCAACAGAACTCTTCATTCTCTAATACCAGAATTATTTCAGCACAAAACAAAGAACAGGCATATTAGTACATGTTTATGCGTTACTGAATTATTTTCATATCAATCATCAAGATATACGACACAGTAGAATACACAAATTCGTATTATACCGTACTTCGTGGTAGGATACGCATTTCCACATGACATTTTGTTTGCATACCAGAATTAGTTCTAAGAGTTTACCATAAACGGTTCCATGATAAAGATTGATTTGGTACAACTAACCGCATAACACGCGTCTAACTTTACGGATAATTTTTAAGAATGTCGTTGCGCCAAATAAATTATAACACCAAGCTGGGTAGTTTTAAACTACAGTCCCATAACATCATTTAACAGGTTCAGTCAAATAAAATTCGGCCAAGGAACTTCAGTGCACGCACATTAAAATCAATTCTTCAACCTATGAATAAAGACAAAAACAACATTCTTTTGACTAGCCCTTACATAATATAACTTCCCAATGCATTTTTATTAAAAAAGAGTATGTGTCTCTGTAATGCATTGTATTATACAACTGATATTCGTGAAATAAACTTTGCATATTTATAAATTCCACTCTGGCGAGTTCCTATCTTCCTTACTGGTAATGAGGTTAACACTCCTGCTTCTACTTTTGAACCCCTGAGTTTGGATCGTGGTCTGGAGACCAGGTATTTGGACTGAGTTTCTATGGTGTTCCTTAGTGTATTCAGACAAGTAATAGAAGATTGCCTCAAACCACGCCCCAATCGCTTCCTTCCACACCTGTCCCAAACCATTAAAATTCATAAAAATTCTAAACGCCTACACTATGCAAACCCTAATTTAAAAGATAATTAAATATTAAAAGTGTAGATAATGTTACTTTCATACCTACTGATTTCAGAAGAACTACAGTCAAGGGAACAAATGCAGCTATAAAGTTTGCAAAATCTATTCTTACGAATGTATATGACACAAATCTTCACGGCATAAGCAGTGACGGTTAATCTGAGAGAAAGTTGTGCAAACTCCACCAAAATATGTGATAAATTTTATACCTAATCATTACCAAATAAGGAAGAATAAACAAAGGACGTAACAATTAAATGAATTTAACAATCATCATTATAGTTCGCATAAAATTCTCAGTTCTTAGTTGGTTATGAACGCTACTGTCAAGTTCGCAAAAGGCAAGTCTTGCAATTCCTGGATTTTATTTTTAATCAAACGGATATCTGACAACTTCACCAATCAACGGTTTCTAGCATTCAGTCCAGAATAATGCCTTCCCACCTCTACCCGATGAAGAAAGGAAGCCAATAACGAAAACCTTAATTCTGTACCTGCGGGGATAAAGGCGAACATACTGAACAGGAAGTGGCCGAGAGCCTGCAGTGGGCAGCCGTCCCTCTTTTCCTACTTTCGCCTTCAACGACGTTATGAAATATTGCTTACCTATTCCGTTTCTGTGACTCATATAAATACGCGCACACGCAAAAATACTCTCTCTCTCTCTCACTCACTCACTCACTCACACACACACACACACACACACACACACACACACACACACACACACACACACACACACACAAAGGCTAACTTTCTGTTAGTTATAGTCGAATAAAATTTCAAAAGTTAACTTATTTTAACCCTTCGTAACTTTGGTAACTGAAATCTGTCTAATTAATAGACCTACTTAAAAATGCAGTTCAGTTAATGTCTCATGCCACATACAATGCTTCTGCATAACCAAGAACAACTCATTGTTGCTGTTTAGAAAAATAATCGCTTTTTAGTCTGAAGATGATCAGCCCGCCACAAGAGACAGACGTCCATGCCCCCGGCGGGATTCGAACCCACGATCCCAGCAAGCAAACGGCCGAACACCCACACCTTAGACCACGCGGCCACTGGTATCGGCCACTATTCACATACTATTCTCAGCCTCATACATTTTAAACACGGATGAACAAAATTCACCCGATACGGCAGCGAAGGTTCCCTACGCACAGGAAGGAGTTACTAAGACGCGTGCTTTCTGTAACAAATGTGCAACCTAGAAAATAAAGCTTCTTGTCTAAGAATGAGTCGCACAGCGACAAAAACCACCCCTTACCTGAGTTCATAAGGGAAAAATAAAAGACCATATATCTCTGTATCACAAACACGCACGACTGTATATGTGTATAGCAGGGGTCTTCAACAGTTACCTGCTCAAGGGCCACATTTTAATGACAGAAATATTTGCGGGCCGCATTCACGTTTTACAAAGTAAAGTTTGCATTTTATCGCAGGACATGCCCACTAATGTTTCTCTACGTAAACACACATAGTATTGTTTTCTTATTTTATTTATTGATTTATTTATGGTTTATGATTTACTTTTATTATTTACTTATTCCCACAAGAATATTTCTAGAAAAAGAATGCAGCAGCTGTGCCAACTCAGAGGAATTTAGGTCCAATCAGAAAAAATACATATTCAGAATCTAAAAATGTGGGTTTTATTCTTAATATTATTAACTGACATGTCTAAACAATTTCACAAACGTAAAAACATGTTTATCTTTAATGAGAAATTCGGCAGTTTATTTTTCACTAACCTGTCTATTGCCGCTTACTAACTGCCCTGCAGACATTCCCTACTATAGTCTTGCAGTATTTGCTACGACATTAAACGAGATTTCATACATAAAAACAGAGAATATGTTTAAAATTTCAGTACAAAATTTAGAATATTTCAGAATGAATTTTATTTAACATTTATTTACTTATTTATTTGAATTAAACTTTCTACACTAAAAATTCAAAATTTGTTTGGTGGCCGCACAAAAACATTCACAGGGCCGCATGCTGCCAGCGGGTTGAAGATAGTGTAAAGGCACACGTCATGTGCACCTACAGCAAGAGTGGAGATTTTGTGTATTCCTAACCTCATAATTACATTGAGGTGAGCAGCCAGATTACACACCTGCTGTCTGTACCAAGGCAAGAACCCTTGGTAAACTTTGGACAGAACACTCATGGGCCCAGAAATTTTCTGGATGTTGTGGCGAAAATAAAGTTCACAACGCCCCTACCGCGAATCGACCACGCGCCGTCAGATTCGTTGCACGTCTTTTCAGTAATTATTAAAAGTCCTCCACTACATATTTGAAATAACGTTTATGTTTTCATGAACCTCGACACGTAGGATGTGCCACGTAGGATGCACTCTTATATCTACTTAATCCAAACTGCCCGCAATTTCTATTTGGTACGAGTGAAACCTGAAGCTAGAAGCAACATCAGCGTTTATAAAGAGAGTGTTCTGAAATTTTACGTAATAAACGTTTATTAATGGGCATATATACATGCGTAAAACTGAAATTGTAATAATACTGCCATGAAAAAGCCAGTCTCCGAAATGTTAAGTACGAATTCCATTTTCGTACGACCGATTGCCCATAAGATTTCACTGCGTCTAATCGAGTGAAAACTCGATATTGCAAACAAGCCTAATGTTGACAAAACTAATGCAAAATTGATGGCTGTATAATATTTATTTCACATGCCATTAAATATTTCGCACTCACAAGATCAGAAATTCGGTACGCCAAATTTGCAGGGAAGGAGAACTTTTAATTTGGAAATGGCACGGAATATTAATATTTTTTAAGTATTTAGTTACAGTAAGCTTTAATTGAAATCATATCAAAGCTACAGATTGCCAAGTAAGGGAATCTAATTAGATACTGTTGACAGACCGCATATTAAGTTGTTAAGAGTCAGCGATCTTAATTGTCTACATTTTCACTTTATGCCATGAAAAAAATGTCTATTTGGTGAAATGTTTTTGAGCAAACTCATAAAATTCAGTTTGAGAGCAGTGGAAAATAGAAGCTAGTTAGACAGATACGAAACTAGACATATAAATGCGCTATAGAAGAATGCTGCAGACGCCTGTACCAAAATTAATCTACTTCAATTCTGCAATTTCAAAGGTGACGCATGTTGACGGACGGAAAAGTTTCCCCAGTATACGTTCCCTGTATGGAACTCCAGCTAAAATATGGCTGGGAAAATTATTTGTCAGTGAATGCATGGAAAACCTAAACATATATTGAAGAGAAATATTAAAAATGTCCAAAAAACGCATAAACTGGGTTTTACTCGTGGGTCTCTTAGACTAAGTTCCAGTGATTGGCCCTTGTAATTACGGTTACAAACACCGCAATTCATTAAGAACAGTGAACGTCTTGATCAGCTGAAGACTCAACAACTGATCGAGGAAGATTTTGTTTGTTTGTTTGTTTGCTTGCTTGTTTGTTTGTAGTCCTTCCCTCTCCTACCTACTTGTCCAGAGTAGGCGTACAGGTCTTTTTTATTTTTCACTTTATCACTCTCAAGCACACATCACTCTCGGTAGGACTCCTCTGGACGAGGGATCGGCCCGTCGCAGAGACCTCTACCTGACAACACAAATACTGTACAAGAGACAAACATCCATGCCCCTGCTGGGATTCGAACCCACAATCCCAGCAAGCGCCCGGCCGCAGACCAAAGCCTGAGACCGTGCGGCCACTGGGATCGGAGGAAGATTTCGTACAGAGAGAATTAAATATGAAAAGAAACTTACTTAACGTTCAGTGCACACTACAAAGAAAACAGACCTGTCTGGAAGACAAGGAAGGTACCGCGCCGGTGGTAACACTGTACTCTTGTTTGCGGAAGGTACCCGGTACGATGACACACAATTTGGCTAGTAACTTGGAGGGGGGAGGGGGGGAAGGGGAGCAAAATCGAGCATTGTATTAGGAACGTTAATTTACGAAGGAGTCGAGTTAGAAATACGGGGTCGGTTTCCTTGAACCAGTCCTTCATACCATACAACCCTTTCCCCCCACTCTCCCGCCTAATGTACGCGTACATATTCTTCACTGACTAAACTATTATTAGGCAGAAAAAATATTAGAGGGACATCTGGCTCCCCTCCCCCCTCTTGCCCATGTCAAGTTACGCCTATACCCTGACACGTTGCTATACTGAGCTGCTTCAGACGAACGTCACAGTAGTACTTTGCAGTAAGTTACATTCTTCCCACCAACTCATTACTTACTCTTTATTCATCAAATCTCCATCCAATTCAATGCAATAGAACCTTTGTTGTTGCAGCAGCGCCGTTAAATAAGCCAATAATCAATCAATTATCAAAAAAAGAATCGGGGAATTTAAACACATTTACAAAATATGAAAAGGTATAACAAGCGAAGACAGAACTTCAGATAAAATTACGAACTTTCGTCAGGTGAAGGTCCGCTGGAATTTGGAGACGAAAACAAAGTCGTAACTTGTGAATAAACACAAAAATAACAGATGGTGTACTTTCCCTCTGCACCTGGATACGCCTCCCTTGTATTGCGATTTCTTAGAATTCTCTAACTCAAGAAGAGTGAGTGATATCAATTACTTGACTAATATTACAGCGTTCCAACTAAATTCTGTTATCCTAACGCAGATATAAAAATAACAAACAAATCTATTGTACCTAATACGCCAGTGAAAGGTCGCAAGCAAGGACTCTGTTTAATTGTATAAAAGGCTCCTTCCAACTTCAATAACGCATCAAATCCATCAGAAACTGATCAGATAGTCAACCGAGACGCCTAGAACTCAGCCAACGATGATTCGAACAGTAAGTCTTAACTTCACTGCAGCTGTAATTATACTATCATACACGACTTCATCTTCCTCGATTCTAACCTTTTCCAATTTATATACAAAATTAAACACAAAGTTTATTCTGTATCATTTTCTCTGCACTCAAACTACGCATTAGTTGAGTTATTACTAACAGCTGAGATTAACAGCAAGGCTTTGGACTGTTGGTTTCTCTAAATTGCACTACTGCTGGTCCCAGCGACCGCACGGTCTAAGGCATGGGTCTGCGGCCGTTCGCTTGTTGGGATTGTGAGCTCGAATCTCGCCGGGGGCACGAATGTCTGTCGCTTGTGAGTGTTGTGTACGGTCAGGTAGAGGTCTCTGCATCGGGCTGATCACTCGTCCAGAGAAATCCTACCGAATGTGGTGTGTCTGAGTGTGATCGTGAAGCCTTAACAGTAAGAAGGCCCTGGCACACTAGGAAGTGTTGCACCGTAAGAAAAACTGCACCACTACAGCCAATCTTCCTGGAGCTTATCATCGTCATTATTAGGTTACGGAGATATTAAGTTATTCTGCATGGGAGACCCAAATACTGAGTTTAAGAGATATGTTGATGTACAGGGAACAGGAGGAAGCAATTTAATACTCGCGTTTTACTTATTTCCAGCAAAATAAGACAGGCAAAGCTGCACTTCAAGTATGACTTTCATAGGGCAACCTGACTTGCTAAATTTAGTAAAGTGTATGATTATTCGTCAGTGTCACTCTACCGTGACAGCCAGTGGTATCGCTCCAAATACAAGCCTGCAATACGTTTGAAACAAGAGAGCGCAGCCATGAAGCCTAATGGTTCGGCCCGACTTGACGACACGAGCGTCCGACTCTTCCGCCAAAGTCAGAGCTAGTAACAGAACTCGATATATAATCTGATACACAGATATATAGTTTGTTAGTATATGCTTGCTCCTTATCAATTAAGCTGGTTGTGAGAGGATTTTTTATGGAATCTGATGAGTTTTCTCCGCCATATTTCGCATGTACTTGTATAATCATATTCATAGTTCTTATTACACTACAAATCTTCAAGAGAAATTCTAGGCGCAATCATGAGTAAGTACTTTGCACCTATTCTCAATATATCCGTATACACAAACAACGTAACTTGTCTGTGACTTGACGATTCTAGACAAAAATGCCGGATAGCATTTCACTGTCGGTGCGAAGAGTCCCGCTGGTGGAACTTGGCAGTCTGCGGAATGGGGCGGGAAGTCACCAAAATAAAAACTTCCATGAAGGACTAATATAATGATAAAAGACATATACAATGATCTTAAAAATACGCGCCTTGAAAAAAGACAGGCTGTGTTTGTCCTGCTGTGGAAGTAAGATTTTCTCTTTGGCAAAATGACCGGTCGGACGCAAGATGCCGAAAGGTGAGTCACAGTAATAGGACCTGGATCATGTAGAAAGACCCAGCTTCATTTGCTGCCACAGAAAGGACAAAGAGATAACTAGCGAACAAAGGAAGGCTCTTCAGGCCTATGTTTATGACCTTAGAGGACACGTGCTTGCCAAACACGAGCTTGCAAGGAAGTTTCGCTTACGACAGACCGTAAAACTTATGGACATGAGGAGACTATGGGTGTCAGTCATATCGATCCAGCAATGGTGGTAACAGGTGAACCTGAAAACATAGTTATCACCAGATTCGACCCGTGAACACTCCGATTCCGATTGCATTTCGTCACAGAATCTACACGAAACGCTCGCAGCCACATCAGCCCGCGTTGCTGCCAACGTACAAGGCTGATAATAGACCTGCTGATATTAAGAATACGCTGCTATATGGAATCATTTGCACTCTTTCAACTTCTTTCATTTGCTGACGTAACAGGTTACACATTCTAATCCATGATGGTGATGTTCTCAGCGTTACAGTAAACGTACATTTTTCCTAGTGCCTGCCATGATATAATGTTGGGGAGTGGAGCTGTAGCTCTACGCATTCTTAACCTCTGCATTTTGACCCCCAAGTAAGAGCCCAAGATGTTCCTTGAATAGGAGGCTGGGTGCGTCCCAGAGGTAGTCTGGATGTTCTGGTGAAGACATAATCTCTTGCCCCATGCCGGGAATCGAAACACAACTCGTTTGGGGTCCCGCCCATAGCCTAAGATATTGAACCGATTATGCTACCCCGACTACCTCATGTTCGCAACGCACAAAAAAAAATTGTTTCATTCTTTCTGGTTTCAGACAGGGTTCGTGGTGATTGTACTTGCTGTGACCAGTGCGCTGTATGCACCACCAGTTCCAAACGCGCCAGCTCCGGCCTACGGTCCACCAGCACCCGAACCCGTATCTCTGTTCTCGGCACCGGCGCCACCCCCGCCACCACCTCCACCGCCACCGCCACCGCCGCCCCCACCACCACCTCCTCCTCCTCCTCCACCTCCACCACCCCCTACTCCTGCACCATTTGTCACCCCAGCCCCGCTCCTTTTAAACCGGAGCCCTGCCCCATTCCTTTTCTCCCCCATATTTCGCTCCACCTCCTGCCCCAACCCCTGTGCCATAAAGTTCCCATGAGGTACCCACATTCTAAACAGGATATGACGACACAGGTATGTTCAAACAGATGTGAATAAGTACCGAAGAGTGAGAGTAAATTTTCATGCAATCATAACCGACAAATGAACCATGACGAGAGTGGCATATTATTGCGAAATGCTGCTGAGTAGCATGTTTTAAACCCTTGAGAGAAATCGTCCGGTGAAAAAAGTACACCCTCCCCACAAGTAACAATCATCACTATACGTAATCTGCAGCAAACGCCTGTCACGTTCGGCACACTGAAAATTAACAACGATAGTGAACATGTGTAAGAATAGCATTCGGTGGGGGGGAGGGGGGGGGGGAGTTGAGGGGACCAGAAAATTGTTAGTTTTGTTGTTGCATATACACGTTACAGAATAGGCGTAACTTGGGGGGTCAAGAGGGGGGCAAATAAAAATACAGAAATCTTTTGCTGAACTATTATTTAGGATGTGTAAAGAAACAAAAAATGAAAAACCTGCACTTCATGGGACGCAGAACACAGATATGTGAGCCAAGTGTTTACAAAGCAAGAGAGGCACTGTAAATTCTCTGTGCTCTTTGCCTAAGGTCGTTGTATATTAACCCTTTAAAGACAAAGCGTGTCTGTTTTATATAAGGACTCAGTGCCTACCGCGCTGTAAACCCTCTCCACTTCGGTTACAAAAATCAGTCGGTTAATGCTGTATAGGGAAATAATCGCTGTATGTTCTGAGATCCACACAAAACACATAAATACACTGTGTGGGCAGAACGTAGTATTTTTTAATGTTAAACTTGGCGGTACGTAAAGTTATCGCTAGGCTTCAAAAGGTTAAGGACTGGTTCAAATGAATCTTGCCCAGCTTTGTAACCTGACCCCTTCATAAATTAAAGTTCCTAATACGCATGGTCGTCTTTGGCCCCCCCCCCCCCCCAATGTTATGAGCCACGTTACGACTATGCATTACAGTCTAATTCAGTTTCTTTCCCCATTCTTTCCCCCATCAGAAAAGAATCGAGTGCATGACGACATTACTGATATTTTTGTAATAGCCATGGTAAATTAATGTGTTCTGCAAGCCAGATAAACAATGTGCATGAGTCCAAAAACCCACACACACTAAAATAAAGTAACAAAGTATGAAGAACAAAATTTTTTCTTCAAACTAAGTCCAAACTTAAAAGCATGGAAATGCTAGAAAACTATACCTAACCCAAGGGCGCGCCCATGGGGGGGAGGGGCTACCGGACTGCAGCCCCGCCCCAAACCACCCCAAATTGAAAATTAAAACACACATTTTGTAGATATAATGGTATCAAAAGTTTTACATAATTTTCCTTTCAGCCGAAATCAGCCACTGAAATCAGCTGATAACTAGTACATTAGAATTTTGCAAACTAAATGAATAAAATTAAAAATACATGATGATAGGACACTGCGAATGAGTCATGGAACACATAGTTATATTCGTATGTATATAAATGCAGTTTCAGACAGTGTTATGTTGTACTTACAATATGATTTTTGTAACATAATTTTTTAAAATCAAACATAAATTATATAGAATCTCAGGGTCAGTCCCCCACAAGGAAAAATTCAGGGTGTGCGCCTGCTAAAACCAGCAATAAAAAAAAAGTACAGTTTCGATTGAAATATATTTTATATCAAAGAATCAGAAGCCAGAAAACCTATGACAGCATTAAAAACATGGAGGTTTGTTCATGGTGAACTATACTTTTCACGTGTCGCAATGTTTTCCTTGTTCCTTGTTCTCTACTACGTAAATGGTCCACTTCTTCAGCTGTCTTTCGCCTGTCATAAGTAATTCTGAAAGTAAATCTAAGAGCCATCTAGCAGGACCTATTATGGCAGCAATTGTAGGGTCCACAGCAAAACTGCATAGGACATTCATGTCCTGGACGATGATCTCTAACCGCAAATTATGGGATTCTATACACACAAAGAATGCGTTATGAAGTCTTGGAGATGAACTGCTTCATTCCTTTATTTCGAGTACCACATGAATGGAAATGTATGTTGTACTTTCATGATTCTAAATCATATTTTAGCTTCCCCAGTGTTCAAAAAGCTAGAGATGCCAAATATACTGATTCACACACAACAAACAATCAGTTTCATTCTACCCACCCAAATATTTGTGCCATCAAATATCTCAATATGGGCTTGGATAACATAGCATACGCAGTATAGCTACTAGGGTATGGTCTGGGCAACTGAAGAATTACAGTTTGATCCAAGGGGAGAAGCAGGAAATTTTTCTTGTCTCCAGATCATCCAGACTGTCTCTCACGCCCATCAAATTTCCTACTTAATGCATACCAAGTTTCCTCTCCCTGTGGGTAAAGTGGCTGGGACATGAGGTTAACCACTAACCTCCGGCTGACGCAGAGGTGAAGAATGACTCCACTCTCCTATATCCTTCCACAATACGCACAGGGGCAATTTAGCCTTATCTTTACTCATGTCTCACCATGTTAAATTTGTAACACTAGGCATGAAACAATGCGCAAAATGTGTAAGACCTCATGTTCTCTATCTCCTTACAAAGACACAGCAGTATTTTATAAAATATGGTAAAGGTAAAGGTAAAGTTCACCCTAGAATAGGCCATGAAGGCCCAGAGGGGGGAACAGAGATATAGCTCTACTCTTTCTTAATCTCAGTGCTAGATGGGGGTGTGTAGTCAATGCCACGCCCAGCCTCTTTACCCCAAGGAGACCTGGTACCTGCTGTATGGGAGGCTGGGTGGGCCCCAGGGCCAGTCTGGACAGGTGTGGAAAATCTCACTCCCATGAGGATCCAATCCCTGGACTGTCCAACCCATAATGAGTCGCTACACCAATTACGCTATCCCAGCCCAATTAAAAAATATGGGTATTACAAGTTTGTGCACACCAACTCTATGAATGATGTATGGAATAATCATTGTTCCCGTCAATTTCTTAACTAAGGCAAATAAAGATAGATGAAATCAGTAAGAAGTTGGTAAGAATATGAAGTGGATTTCATAAAATCATGATATGAAATCCAGTGAGTAAAATCAACTTCTCTTGCAAAATAAATTGAATTTCTAAACTTGTTATTTTTATAAATGCAGTTAACTGTTCCAGCAAATGTTAGGCTTCTGAAAAACATGATGTTCTGATTAAATCACAACCAACAATACGGAACATAAACAGAATGAACAAAATTGACATCAGTGCAGAAATGGTTATGTCAAATTGCTGTTTCTTGCTTATTTACAGGAGGAAGCCAGTTAATTCAAGAATCTGACACTGCAGAGAGTACCTTTTTCTGAATCTCTGTTTATCCAGGGATACACCACAACAAAGGGTACTGCGTATCTTTGTGTGTATTATGTACAGACTAACAAAATAAAATTGTGGCTAGCCAAAAGAAAAGCACAGAAATGGAAGAAAAAAAAGGCATCATCATTTCCCATTACATGAAACAGAACATCATGGTAGGTAGATACAGCATTAATATAGTAGCCTTGCATTTTCAAAGTACCTGCCACAGATGCTGCCTGTCTTGGGACTCTCCTCAGTGTTTCCAGACACACGTTGCAAATAACCTTCAAATTTGCCATGACCACCACCATCCAATGCTCAAATCCTCATTATTCATCATCTTTCCATCTCATGTGGTGCTACACACCATCTGCAGTTGAACAGCATTATGAATACACTAAAAGCAAACACTGCAACTTGGCATATAGATGATGAAGTTACTGTGTACCCATCTGTTGCTGTTTTAGGAACTCACTCATATTTAGTATGCTATGCTTCAATTATAACAATGGGTAGGACACACAAAGTGCAAGGAAAAAATAAAAAGTCAATCATTTTAGTTGGAATACACAAAATGAAGAGACCACTTCAGAGAACTAGGCAAAGATGGGAGTACAACATTAAAATGTATCTAAGAAATAGGATGTGAGTGTCAATTTGATATCTGCTCCATGAGTATCACTAATATCAACTACACACAAAATGTTATCATTCATTTCTCTCTCAAGGTTAACCCCATATGCACACAAAATGACTGGGGATCATCAGTGTGTGCTTTGATGTAACGGATCAGCCACTGATCAGACATTCCACATTTGTCAAATACTGGAGGAAAACTGCGGGGCAGCATATTTGCTATTTATCAGCTACAAGATAGCTCACAATTTAGTTTAGGAGTTTACTACAATATTTTCATTGAGTCTGGTCTACCCATAAACATATCAAAAGGATTTTACTAAAATCTTATCCTACAAAAAATATAATACCAAAATGATACTAGGAACATCTTATCCTACAAAGTCCCATGTCTGTAAGTCTTTTCAAGACATTTCATCTCATACATATAGGTACTTTTAAGACATCAACTTAATACCCTTTACGAAAATATTTAAGTGTAACTTGATGTTAGACACTATTAATTAACGTAACACGTTCAAGATCTCAACCTGAATATTCAATAATTACAGTCCAAAAAATGTTATCTTTTTAATTTCAACGTACAGCCTAATGATGGCTTAATTATAAGCCATAACATGTAGCTGACTTCCTGACTTTTAATACACAGCTGTGTTTGATGAACATGTATCCGTTTTACTGGAAAAATGAATCTTAAAGAAATAGGATGGTGGGTCAGTGGACTGGATTCATATGGCTCAACATCAGCAACAAGTGGCAGTCTCTTGTGAACATGGTAATGTAGTGTTTCTCAGCAAGGAGTCCACAGATTGTACCAAAGGGGTCTGTCAGTTGAGTAGGCCATACTCAGTAAAAGATAAAAGTTTTCCCTCTAGCCTTGTCTTATCTTTGTTTTATTGTCACCACTGCTACAAAAGATAAAGATTTTCACAATTTAAGTATGATTCTTAATTCAAAATATTCCAGCTGATAATGTTAATGTGAGTTGTGCCTAATGGGTCCATGGTACTAGAAAGGTTGGCATACACTGCAGTTAAGGAACCTTGAGGTTCCAAAAATAAGAGAAATTTATCAATTAGTTGAGGACCAATTAACTTCTCATGTATGAGTCTACTTCATGGAGGTTCTTTTTGATGCTGAAGTTCACTAAAAATCAACTTACAATGCTC